>CAMPDV010002712.1:0-60866 GCA_946699065.1 Loxodes magnus
AAGTTTGGAAGCTTTGATAAGATTATAAAGAGTAGTTAGTTTTGAAAGTAAAGTGAAGAAGAAAAGTAAGAAAAGAAGAGTAATTTCATTTTTAAGTTTGGAAGCTTTGATAAGATTATAAAGAGTAGTTAGTTTTGAAAGTAAAGTGAAGAAGAAAAGTAAGAAAAGAAGAGTAATTTCATTTTTAAGTTTGGAAGCTTTGATAAGATTATAAAGAGTAGTTAGTTTTGAAAGTAAAGTGAAGAAGAAAAGTAAGAAAAGAAGAGTAATTTCATTTTTAAGTCTGTAAGCTTTGATAAGATTATAAAGAGTTAGTTTTGAAAATAAAGTGAATAAGAAAAGTAAGAAAAGAAGAGTAATTTCATTTTTAAGTTTGGAAGCTTTGATAAGATTATAAAGAGTAGTTAGTTTTGAAAGTAAAGTGAAGAAGAAAAGTAAGAAAAGAAGAGTAATTTCATTTTTAAGTTTGGAAGCTTTGATAAGATTATAAAGAGTAGTTAGTTTTGAAAGTAAAGTGAAGAAGAAAAGAAATAGTAATTTCAGTTTTTAAGTTATTAAGCTTTGATAAGATTGTAGTTATAAAGAGTAGTTAGTTTTGAAAGTAAAGTGAAGAAGAAAAGTAAGAAAAGAAGAGTAATTTCATTTTTAAGTCTGTAAGCTTTGATAAGATTATAAAGAGTTAGTTTTGAAAATAAAGTGAATAAGAAAAGTAAGAAAAGAAGAGTAATTTCATTTTTAAGTTTGGAAGCTTTGATAAGATTATAAAGAGTAGTTAGTTTTGAAAGTAAAGTGAAGAAGAAAAGTAAGAAAAGAAGAGTAATTTCATTTTTAAGTTTGGAAGCTTTGATAAGATTATAAAGAGTAGTTAGTTTTGAAAGTAAAGTGAAGAAGAAAAGTAAGAAAAGAAGAGTAATTTCATTTTTAAGTTTGGAAGCTTTGATAAGATTATAAAGAGTAGTTAGTTTTGAAAATAAAGTGAATAAGAAAAGTAAGAAAAGAAGAGTAATTTCATTTTTAAGTTTGGAAGCTTTGATAAGATTATAAAGAGTAGTTAGTTTTGAAAGTAAAGTGAAGAAGAAAAGTAAGAAAAGAAGAGTAATTTCATTTTTAAGTTTGGAAGCTTTGATAAGATTATAAAGAGTAGTTAGTTTTGAAAGTAAAGTGAAGAAGAAAAGAAGAGTAATTTCATTTTTAAGTTTGGAAGCTTTGATAAGATTATAAAGAGTAGTTAGTTTTGAAAGTAAAGTGAAGAAGAAAAGTAAGAAAAGAAGAGTAATTTCATTTTTAAGTTTGGAAGCTTTGATAAGATTATAAAGAGTAGTTAGTTTTGAAAGTAAAGTGAAGAAGAAAAGTAAGAAAAGAAGAGTAATTTCATTTTTAAGTTTGGAAGCTTTGATAAGATTATAAAGAGTAGTTAGTTTTGAAAGTAAAGTGAAGAAGAAAAGTAAGAAAAGAAGAGTAATTTCATTTTTAAGTTTGGAAGCTTTGATAAGATTATAAAGAGTAGTTAGTTTTGAAAGTAAAGTGAAGAAGAAAAGTAAGAAAAGAAGAGTAATTTCATTTTTAAGTTTGGAAGCTTTGATAAGATTATAAAGAGTAGTTAGTTTTGAAAGTAAAGTGAAGAAGAAAAGTAAGAAAAGAAGAGTAATTTCATTTTTAAGTTTGGAAGCTTTGATAAGATTATAAAGAGTAGTTAGTTTTGAAAGTAAAGTGAAGAAGAAAAGTAAGAAAAGAAGAGTAATTTCATTTTTAAGTTTGGAAGCTTTGATAAGATTATAAAGAGTTAGTTTTGAAAATAAAGTGAAGAAGAAAAGTAAGAAAAGAAGAGTAATTTCATTTTTAAGTTTGGAAGCTTTGATAAGATTATAAAGAGTAGTTAGTTTTGAAAGTAAAGTGAAGAAGAAAAGTAAGAAAAGAAGAGTAATTTCATTTTTAAGTTTGGAAGCTTTGATAAGATTATAAAGAGTAGTTAGTTTTGAAAGTAAAGTGAAGAAGAAAAGAAGAGTAATTTCATTTTTAAGTTTGGAATCTTTGATAAGATTATAAAGAGTAGTTAGTTTTGAAAGTAAAGTGAAGAAGAAAAGAAATAGTAATTTCATTTTTAAGTTTGGAATCTTTGATAAGATTATAAAGAGTAGTTAGTTTTGAAAGTAAAGTGAAGAAGAAAAGTAAGAAAAGAAGAGTAATTTCATTTTTAAGTCTGTAAGCTTTGATAAGATTATAAAGAGTTAGTTTTGAAAATAAAGTGAATAAGAAAAGTAAGAAAAGAAGAGTAATTTCATTTTTAAGTTTGGAAGCTTTGATAAGATTATAAAGAGTAGTTAGTTTTGAAAGTAAAGTGAAGAAGAAAAGTAAGAAAAGAAGAGTAATTTCATTTTTAAGTTTGGAAGCTTTGATAAGATTATAAAGAGTAGTTAGTTTTGAAAATAAAGTGAATAAGAAAAGTAAGAAAAGAAGAGTAATTTCATTTTTAAGTTTGGAAGCTTTGATAAGATTATAAAGAGTAGTTAGTTTTGAAAGTAAAGTGAAGAAGAAAAGTAAGAAAAGAAGAGTAATTTCATTTTTAAGTTTGGAAGCTTTGATAAGATTATAAAGAGTAGTTAGTTTTGAAAGTAAAGTGAAGAAGAAAAGTAAGAAAAGAAGAGTAATTTCATTTTTAAGTTTGGAAGCTTTGATAAGATTATAAAGAGTTAGTTTTGAAAATAAAGTGAATAAGAAAAGTAAGAAAAGAAGAGTAATTTCATTTTTAAGTTTGGAAGCTTTGATAAGATTATAAAGAGTAGTTAGTTTTGAAAGTAAAGTGAAGAAGAAAAGTAAGAAAAGAAGAGTAATTTCATTTTTAAGTTTGGAAGCTTTGATAAGATTATAAAGAGTAGTTAGTTTTGAAAGTAAAGTGAAGAAGAAAAGTAAGAAAAGAAGAGTAATTTCATTTTTAAGTTTGGAAGCTTTGATAAGATTATAAAGAGTAGTTAGTTTTGAAAGTAAAGTGAAGAAGAAAAGAAGAGTAATTTCATTTTTAAGTTTGGAAGCTTTGATAAGATTATAAAGAGTAGTTAGTTTTGAAAGTAAAGTGAAGAAGAAAAGTAAGAAAAGAAGAGTAATTTCATTTTTAAGTTTGGAAGCTTTGATAAGATTATAAAGAGTAGTTAGTTTTGAAAGTAAAGTGAAGAAGAAAAGTAAGAAAAGAAGAGTAATTTCATTTTTAAGTTTGGAAGCTTTGATAAGATTATAAAGAGTAGTTAGTTTTGAAAGTAAAGTGAAGAAGAAAAGTAAGAAAAGAAGAGTAATTTCATTTTTAAGTTTGGAAGCTTTGATAAGATTATAAAGAGTAGTTAGTTTTGAAAGTAAAGTGAAGAAGAAAAGAAGAGTAATTTCATTTTTAAGTTTGGAATCTTTGATAAGATTATAAAGAGTAGTTAGTTTTGAAAGTAAAGTGAAGAAGAAAAGTAAGAAAAGAAGAGTAATTTCATTTTTAAGTTTGGAAGCTTTGATAAGATTATAAAGAGTAGTTAGTTTTGAAAGTAAAGTGAAGAAGAAAAGTAAGAAAAGAAGAGTAATTTCATTTTTAAGTCTGTAAGCTTTGATAAGATTATAAAGAGTTAGTTTTGAAAATAAAGTGAATAAGAAAAGTAAGAAAAGAAGAGTAATTTCATTTTTAAGTTTGGAAGCTTTGATAAGATTATAAAGAGTAGTTAGTTTTGAAAGTAAAGTGAAGAAGAAAAGTAAGAAAAGAAGAGTAATTTCATTTTTAAGTTTGGAAGCTTTGATAAGATTATAAAGAGTAGTTAGTTTTGAAAGTAAAGTGAAGAAGAAAAGTAAGAAAAGAAGAGTAATTTCATTTTTAAGTTTGGAAGCTTTGATAAGATTATAAAGAGTAGTTAGTTTTGAAAGTAAAGTGAAGAAGAAAAGTAAGAAAAGAAGAGTAATTTCATTTTTAAGTTTGGAAGCTTTGATAAGATTATAAAGAGTAGTTAGTTTTGAAAGTAAAGTGAAGAAGAAAAGTAAGAAAAGAAGAGTAATTTCATTTTTAAGTTTGGAAGCTTTGATAAGATTATAAAGAGTAGTTAGTTTTGAAAGTAAAGTGAAGAAGAAAAGTAAGAAAAGAAGAGTAATTTCATTTTTAAGTTTGGAAGCTTTGATAAGATTATAAAGAGTAGTTAGTTTTGAAAGTAAAGTGAAGAAGAAAAGTAAGAAAAGAAGAGTAATTTCATTTTTAAGTTTGGAAGCTTTGATAAGATTATAAAGAGTAGTTAGTTTTGAAAGTAAAGTGAAGAAGAAAAGTAAGAAAAGAAGAGTAATTTCATTTTTAAGTTTGGAAGCTTTGATAAGATTATAAAGAGTAGTTAGTTTTGAAAGTAAAGTGAAGAAGAAAAGTAAGAAAAGAAGAGTAATTTCATTTTTAAGTTTGGAAGCTTTGATAAGATTATAAAGAGTAGTTAGTTTTGAAAGTAAAGTGAAGAAGAAAAGTAAGAAAAGAAGAGTAATTTCATTTTTAAGTCTGTAAGCTTTGATAAGATTATAAAGAGTTAGTTTTGAAAGTAAAGTGAAGAAGAAAAGAAGAGTAATTTCATTTTTAAGTTTGGAAGCTTTGATAAGATTATAAAGAGTAGTTAGTTTTGAAAGTAAAGTGAAGAAGAAAAGAAGAGTAATTTCATTTTTAAGTTTGGAAGCTTTGATAAGATTATAAAGAGTAGTTAGTTTTGAAAGTAAAGTGAAGAAGAAAAGTAAGAAAAGAAGAGTAATTTCATTTTTAAGTTTGGAAGCTTTGATAAGATTATAAAGAGTAGTTAGTTTTGAAAGTAAAGTGAAGAAGAAAAGTAAGAAAAGAAGAGTAATTTCATTTTTAAGTTTGGAAGCTTTGATAAGATTATAAAGAGTAGTTAGTTTTGAAAGTAAAGTGAAGAAGAAAAGTAAGAAAAGAAGAGTAATTTCATTTTTAAGTTTGGAAGCTTTGATAAGATTATAAAGAGTAGTTAGTTTTGAAAGTAAAGTGAAGAAGAAAAGTAAGAAAAGAAGAGTAATTTCATTTTTAAGTTTGGAAGCTTTGATAAGATTATAAAGAGTAGTTAGTTTTGAAAGTAAAGTGAAGAAGAAAAGTAAGAAAAGAAGAGTAATTTCATTTTTAAGTTTGGAAGCTTTGATAAGATTATAAAGAGTAGTTAGTTTTGAAAGTAAAGTGAAGAAGAAAAGTAAGAAAAGAAGAGTAATTTCATTTTTAAGTCTGTAAGCTTTGATAAGATTATAAAGAGTTAGTTTTGAAAATAAAGTGAATAAGAAAAGTAAGAAAAGAAGAGTAATTTCATTTTTAAGTTTGGAAGCTTTGATAAGATTATAAAGAGTAGTTAGTTTTGAAAGTAAAGTGAAGAAGAAAAGTAAGAAAAGAAGAGTAATTTCATTTTTAAGTTTGGAAGCTTTGATAAGATTATAAAGAGTAGTTAGTTTTGAAAGTAAAGTGAAGAAGAAAAGAAATAGTAATTTCAGTTTTTAAGATATTAAGCTTTGATAAGATTGTAGTTATAAAGAGTAGTTAGTTTTGAAAGTAAAGTGAAGAAGAAAAGTAAGAAAAGAAGAGTAATTTCATTTTTAAGTCTGTAAGCTTTGATAAGATTATAAAGAGTTAGTTTTGAAAATAAAGTGAATAAGAAAAGTAAGAAAAGAAGAGTAATTTCATTTTTAAGTTTGGAAGCTTTGATAAGATTATAAAGAGTAGTTAGTTTTGAAAGTAAAGTGAAGAAGAAAAGTAAGAAAAGAAGAGTAATTTCATTTTTAAGTTTGGAAGCTTTGATAAGATTATAAAGAGTAGTTAGTTTTGAAAGTAAAGTGAAGAAGAAAAGTAAGAAAAGAAGAGTAATTTCATTTTTAAGTTTGGAAGCTTTGATAAGATTATAAAGAGTAGTTAGTTTTGAAAATAAAGTGAATAAGAAAAGTAAGAAAAGAAGAGTAATTTCATTTTTAAGTTTGGAAGCTTTGATAAGATTATAAAGAGTAGTTAGTTTTGAAAGTAAAGTGAAGAAGAAAAGTAAGAAAAGAAGAGTAATTTCATTTTTAAGTTTGGAAGCTTTGATAAGATTATAAAGAGTAGTTAGTTTTGAAAGTAAAGTGAAGAAGAAAAGTAAGAAAAGAAGAGTAATTTCATTTTTAAGTTTGGAAGCTTTGATAAGATTATAAAGAGTAGTTAGTTTTGAAAGTAAAGTGAAGAAGAAAAGTAAGAAAAGAAGAGTAATTTCATTTTTAAGTTTGGAAGCTTTGATAAGATTATAAAGAGTAGTTAGTTTTGAAAGTAAAGTGAAGAAGAAAAGTAAGAAAAGAAGAGTAATTTCATTTTTAAGTTTGGAAGCTTTGATAAGATTATAAAGAGTAGTTAGTTTTGAAAGTAAAGTGAAGAAGAAAAGTAAGAAAAGAAGAGTAATTTCATTTTTAAGTTTGGAAGCTTTGATAAGATTATAAAGAGTAGTTAGTTTTGAAAGTAAAGTGAAGAAGAAAAGTAAGAAAAGAAGAGTAATTTCATTTTTAAGTCTGTAAGCTTTGATAAGATTATAAAGAGTTAGTTTTGAAAATAAAGTGAATAAGAAAAGTAAGAAAAGAAGAGTAATTTCATTTTTAAGTTTGGAAGCTTTGATAAGATTATAAAGAGTAGTTAGTTTTGAAAGTAAAGTGAAGAAGAAAAGTAAGAAAAGAAGAGTAATTTCATTTTTAAGTTTGGAAGCTTTGATAAGATTATAAAGAGTAGTTAGTTTTGAAAGTAAAGTGAAGAAGAAAAGAAATAGTAATTTCAGTTTTTAAGATATTAAGCTTTGATAAGATTGTAGTTATAAAGAGTAGTTAGTTTTGAAAGTAAAGTGAAGAAGAAAAGTAAGAAAAGAAGAGTAATTTCATTTTTAAGTCTGTAAGCTTTGATAAGATTATAAAGAGTTAGTTTTGAAAATAAAGTGAATAAGAAAAGTAAGAAAAGAAGAGTAATTTCATTTTTAAGTTTGGAAGCTTTGATAAGATTATAAAGAGTAGTTAGTTTTGAAAGTAAAGTGAAGAAGAAAAGTAAGAAAAGAAGAGTAATTTCATTTTTAAGTTTGGAAGCTTTGATAAGATTATAAAGAGTAGTTAGTTTTGAAAGTAAAGTGAAGAAGAAAAGTAAGAAAAGAAGAGTAATTTCATTTTTAAGTTTGGAAGCTTTGATAAGATTATAAAGAGTAGTTAGTTTTGAAAATAAAGTGAATAAGAAAAGTAAGAAAAGAAGAGTAATTTCATTTTTAAGTTTGGAAGCTTTGATAAGATTATAAAGAGTAGTTAGTTTTGAAAGTAAAGTGAAGAAGAAAAGTAAGAAAAGAAGAGTAATTTCATTTTTAAGTTTGGAAGCTTTGATAAGATTATAAAGAGTAGTTAGTTTTGAAAGTAAAGTGAAGAAGAAAAGTAAGAAAAGAAGAGTAATTTCATTTTTAAGTTTGGAAGCTTTGATAAGATTATAAAGAGTAGTTAGTTTTGAAAGTAAAGTGAAGAAGAAAAGTAAGAAAAGAAGAGTAATTTCATTTTTAAGTTTGGAAGCTTTGATAAGATTATAAAGAGTAGTTAGTTTTGAAAGTAAAGTGAAGAAGAAAAGTAAGAAAAGAAGAGTAATTTCATTTTTAAGTTTGGAAGCTTTGATAAGATTATAAAGAGTAGTTAGTTTTGAAAGTAAAGTGAAGAAGAAAAGTAAGAAAAGAAGAGTAATTTCATTTTTAAGTTTGGAAGCTTTGATAAGATTATAAAGAGTAGTTAGTTTTGAAAGTAAAGTGAAGAAGAAAAGTAAGAAAAGAAGAGTAATTTCATTTTTAAGTTTGGAAGCTTTGATAAGATTATAAAGAGTAGTTAGTTTTGAAAGTAAAGTGAAGAAGAAAAGTAAGAAAAGAAGAGTAATTTCATTTTTAAGTTTGGAAGCTTTGATAAGATTATAAAGAGTAGTTAGTTTTGAAAGTAAAGTGAAGAAGAAAAGTAAGAAAAGAAGAGTAATTTCATTTTTAAGTTTGGAAGCTTTGATAAGATTATAAAGAGTTAGTTTTGAAAATAAAGTGAAGAAGAAAAGTAAGAAAAGAAGAGTAATTTCATTTTTAAGTTTGGAAGCTTTGATAAGATTATAAAGAGTAGTTAGTTTTGAAAGTAAAGTGAAGAAGAAAAGTAAGAAAAGAAGAGTAATTTCATTTTTAAGTTTGGAAGCTTTGATAAGATTATAAAGAGTAGTTAGTTTTGAAAGTAAAGTGAAGAAGAAAAGAAGAGTAATTTCATTTTTAAGTTTGGAATCTTTGATAAGATTATAAAGAGTAGTTAGTTTTGAAAGTAAAGTGAAGAAGAAAAGAAATAGTAATTTCATTTTTAAGTTTGGAATCTTTGATAAGATTATAAAGAGTAGTTAGTTTTGAAAGTAAAGTGAAGAAGAAAAGTAAGAAAAGAAGAGTAATTTCATTTTTAAGTCTGTAAGCTTTGATAAGATTATAAAGAGTTAGTTTTGAAAATAAAGTGAATAAGAAAAGTAAGAAAAGAAGAGTAATTTCATTTTTAAGTTTGGAAGCTTTGATAAGATTATAAAGAGTAGTTAGTTTTGAAAGTAAAGTGAAGAAGAAAAGTAAGAAAAGAAGAGTAATTTCATTTTTAAGTTTGGAAGCTTTGATAAGATTATAAAGAGTAGTTAGTTTTGAAAGTAAAGTGAAGAAGAAAAGTAAGAAAAGAAGAGTAATTTCATTTTTAAGTCTGTAAGCTTTGATAAGATTATAAAGAGTTAGTTTTGAAAATAAAGTGAAGAAGAAAAGTAAGAAAAGAAGAGTAATTTCATTTTTAAGTTTGGAAGCTTTGATAAGATTATAAAGAGTAGTTAGTTTTGAAAGTAAAGTGAAGAAGAAAAGTAAGAAAAGAAGAGTAATTTCATTTTTAAGTTTGGAAGCTTTGATAAGATTATAAAGAGTAGTTAGTTTTGAAAATAAAGTGAATAAGAAAAGTAAGAAAAGAAGAGTAATTTCATTTTTAAGTTTGGAAGCTTTGATAAGATTATAAAGAGTAGTTAGTTTTGAAAGTAAAGTGAAGAAGAAAAGTAAGAAAAGAAGAGTAATTTCATTTTTAAGTTTGGAAGCTTTGATAAGATTATAAAGAGTAGTTAGTTTTGAAAGTAAAGTGAAGAAGAAAAGTAAGAAAAGAAGAGTAATTTCATTTTTAAGTTTGGAAGCTTTGATAAGATTATAAAGAGTAGTTAGTTTTGAAAGTAAAGTGAAGAAGAAAAGTAAGAAAAGAAGAGTAATTTCATTTTTAAGTTTGGAAGCTTTGATAAGATTATAAAGAGTAGTTAGTTTTGAAAGTAAAGTGAAGAAGAAAAGTAAGAAAAGAAGAGTAATTTCATTTTTAAGTTTGGAAGCTTTGATAAGATTATAAAGAGTAGTTAGTTTTGAAAGTAAAGTGAAGAAGAAAAGTAAGAAAAGAAGAGTAATTTCATTTTTAAGTTTGGAAGCTTTGATAAGATTATAAAGAGTAGTTAGTTTTGAAAGTAAAGTGAAGAAGAAAAGTAAGAAAAGAAGAGTAATTTCATTTTTAAGTTTGGAAGCTTTGATAAGATTATAAAGAGTAGTTAGTTTTGAAAGTAAAGTGAAGAAGAAAAGTAAGAAAAGAAGAGTAATTTCATTTTTAAGTTTGGAAGCTTTGATAAGATTATAAAGAGTAGTTAGTTTTGAAAGTAAAGTGAAGAAGAAAAGTAAGAAAAGAAGAGTAATTTCATTTTTAAGTTTGGAAGCTTTGATAAGATTATAAAGAGTAGTTAGTTTTGAAAGTAAAGTGAAGAAGAAAAGTAAGAAAAGAAGAGTAATTTCATTTTTAAGTCTGTAAGCTTTGATAAGATTATAAAGAGTTAGTTTTGAAAATAAAGTGAATAAGAAAAGTAAGAAAAGAAGAGTAATTTCATTTTTAAGTTTGGAAGCTTTGATAAGATTATAAAGAGTAGTTAGTTTTGAAAGTAAAGTGAAGAAGAAAAGTAAGAAAAGAAGAGTAATTTCATTTTTAAGTTTGGAAGCTTTGATAAGATTATAAAGAGTTAGTTTTGAAAATAAAGTGAATAAGAAAAGAAGAGTAATTTCATTTTTAAGTTTGGAAGCTTTGATAAGATTATAAAGAGTAGTTAGTTTTGAAAGTAAAGTGAAGAAGAAAAGTAAGAAAAGAAGAGTAATTTCATTTTTAAGTTTGGAAGCTTTGATAAGATTATAAAGAGTAGTTAGTTTTGAAAGTAAAGTGAAGAAGAAAAGTAAGAAAAGAAGAGTAATTTCATTTTTAAGTTTGGAAGCTTTGATAAGATTATAAAGAGTAGTTAGTTTTGAAAGTAAAGTGAAGAAGAAAAGTAAGAAAAGAAGAGTAATTTCATTTTTAAGTTTGGAAGCTTTGATAAGATTATAAAGAGTAGTTAGTTTTGAAAGTAAAGTGAAGAAGAAAAGTAAGAAAAGAAGAGTAATTTCATTTTTAAGTTTGGAAGCTTTGAAAGATTATAAAGAGTAGTTAGTTTTGAAAGTAAAGTGAAGAAGAAAAGTAAGAAAAGAAGAGTAATTTCATTTTTAAGTTTGGAAGCTTTGATAAGATTATAAAGAGTAGTTAGTTTTGAAAGTAAAGTGAAGAAGAAAAGTAAGAAAAGAAGAGTAATTTCATTTTTAAGTTTGGAAGCTTTGATAAGATTATAAAGAGTTAGTTTTGAAAATAAAGTGAAGAAGAAAAGTAAGAAAAGAAGAGTAATTTCATTTTTAAGTTTGGAAGCTTTGATAAGATTATAAAGAGTAGTTAGTTTTGAAAGTAAAGTGAAGAAGAAAAGTAAGAAAAGAAGAGTAATTTCATTTTTAAGTTTGGAAGCTTTGATAAGATTATAAAGAGTAGTTAGTTTTGAAAGTAAAGTGAAGAAGAAAAGAAGAGTAATTTCATTTTTAAGTTTGGAATCTTTGATAAGATTATAAAGAGTAGTTAGTTTTGAAAGTAAAGTGAAGAAGAAAAGAAGAGTAATTTCATTTTTAAGTTTGGAAGCTTTGATAAGATTATAAAGAGTAGTTAGTTTTGAAAGTAAAGTGAAGAAGAAAAGTAAGAAAAGAAGAGTAATTTCATTTTTAAGTCTGTAAGCTTTGATAAGATTATAAAGAGTTAGTTTTGAAAATAAAGTGAATAAGAAAAGTAAGAAAAGAAGAGTAATTTCATTTTTAAGTTTGGAAGCTTTGATAAGATTATAAAGAGTAGTTAGTTTTGAAAGTAAAGTGAAGAAGAAAAGTAAGAAAAAAAGAGTAATTTCATTTTTAAGTTTGGAAGCTTTGATAAGATTATAAAGAGTTAGTTTTGAAAGTAAAGTGAAGAAGAAAAGTAAGAAAAGAAGAGTAATTTCATTTTTAAGTTTGGAAGCTTTGATAAGATTATAAAGAGTAGTTAGTTTTGAAAGTAAAGTGAAGAAGAAAAGTAAGAAAAGAAGAGTAATTTCATTTTTAAGTTTGGAAGCTTTGATAAGATTATAAAGAGTAGTTAGTTTTGAAAGTAAAGTGAAGAAGAAAAGTAAGAAAAGAAGAGTAATTTCATTTTTAAGTTTGGAAGCTTTGATAAGATTATAAAGAGTAGTTAGTTTTGAAAGTAAAGTGAAGAAGAAAAGTAAGAAAAGAAGAGTAATTTCATTTTTAAGTTTGGAAGCTTTGATAAGATTATAAAGAGTAGTTAGTTTTGAAAGTAAAGTGAAGAAGAAAAGTAAGAAAAGAAGAGTAATTTCATTTTTAAGTTTGGAAGCTTTGAAAGATTATAAAGAGTAGTTAGTTTTGAAAGTAAAGTGAAGAAGAAAAGTAAGAAAAGAAGAGTAATTTCATTTTTAAGTTTGGAAGCTTTGATAAGATTATAAAGAGTAGTTAGTTTTGAAAGTAAAGTGAAGAAGAAAAGTAAGAAAAGAAGAGTAATTTCATTTTTAAGTCTGTAAGCTTTGATAAGATTATAAAGAGTTAGTTTTGAAAATAAAGTGAATAAGAAAAGTAAGAAAAGAAGAGTAATTTCATTTTTAAGTTTGGAAGCTTTGATAAGATTATAAAGAGTAGTTAGTTTTGAAAGTAAAGTGAAGAAGAAAAGTAAGAAAAGAAGAGTAATTTCATTTTTAAGTTTGGAAGCTTTGATAAGATTATAAAGAGTAGTTAGTTTTGAAAGTAAAGTGAAGAAGAAAAGAAGAGTAATTTCATTTTTAAGTTTGGAATCTTTGATAAGATTATAAAGAGTAGTTAGTTTTGAAAGTAAAGTGAAGAAAAAAAAAATAGTAATTTCAGTTTTTAAGTTATTAAGCTTTGATAAGATTATAAAGAGTAGTTAGTTTTGAAAGTAAAGTGAAGAAGAAAAGTAAGAAAAGAAGAGTAATTTCATTTTTAAGTTTGGAAGCTTTGAAAGATTATAAAGAGTAGTTAGTTTTGAAAGTAAAGTGAAGAAGAAAAGTAAGAAAAGAAGAGTAATTTCATTTTTAAGTTTGGAAGCTTTGAAAGATTATAAAGAGTAGTTAGTTTTGAAAGTAAAGTGAAGAAGAAAAGTAAGAAAAGAAGAGTAATTTCATTTTTAAGTTTGGAAGCTTTGATAAGATTATAAAGAGTAGTTAGTTTTGAAAGTAAAGTGAAGAAGAAAAGTAAGAAAAGAAGAGTAATTTCATTTTTAAGTTTGGAAGCTTTGATAAGATTATAAAGAGTAGTTAGTTTTGAAAGTAAAGTGAAGAAGAAAAGTAAGAAAAGAAGAGTAATTTCATTTTTAAGTTTGGAAGCTTTGATAAGATTATAAAGAGTAGTTAGTTTTGAAAGTAAAGTGAAGAAGAAAAGTAAGAAAAGAAGAGTAATTTCATTTTTAAGTTTGGAAGCTTTGATAAGATTATAAAGAGTAGTTAGTTTTGAAAGTAAAGTGAAGAAGAAAAGTAAGAAAAGAAGAGTAATTTCATTTTTAAGTTTGGAAGCTTTGATAAGATTATAAAGAGTAGTTAGTTTTGAAAGTAAAGTGAAGAAGAAAAGTAAGAAAAGAAGAGTAATTTCATTTTTAAGTTTGGAAGCTTTGATAAGATTATAAAGAGTAGTTAGTTTTGAAAGTAAAGTGAAGAAGAAAAGAAGAGTAATTTCATTTTTAAGTTTGGAATCTTTGATAAGATTATAAAGAGTAGTTAGTTTTGAAAGTAAAGTGAAGAAGAAAAGTAAGAAAAGAAGAGTAATTTCATTTTTAAGTTTGGAAGCTTTGATAAGATTATAAAGAGTAGTTAGTTTTGAAAGTAAAGTGAAGAAGAAAAGTAAGAAAAGAAGAGTAATTTCATTTTTAAGTTTGGAAGCTTTGATAAGATTATAAAGAGTAGTTAGTTTTGAAAGTAAAGTGAAGAAGAAAAGTAAGAAAAAAAGAGTAATTTCATTTTTAAGTTTGGAAGCTTTGATAAGATTATAAAGAGTAGTTAGTTTTGAAAGTAAAGTGAAGAAGAAAAGTAAGAAAAGAAGAGTAATTTCATTTTTAAGTTTGGAAGCTTTGAAAGATTATAAAGAGTAGTTAGTTTTGAAAGTAAAGTGAAGAAGAAAAGTAAGAAAAGAAGAGTAATTTCATTTTTAAGTTTGGAAGCTTTGATAAGATTATAAAGAGTAGTTAGTTTTGAAAGTAAAGTGAAGAAGAAAAGTAAGAAAAGAAGAGTAATTTCATTTTTAAGTTTGGAAGCTTTGATAAGATTATAAAGAGTAGTTAGTTTTGAAAGTAAAGTGAAGAAGAAAAGTAAGAAAAGAAGAGTAATTTCATTTTTAAGTTTGGAAGCTTTGATAAGATTATAAAGAGTAGTTAGTTTTGAAAGTAAAGTGAAGAAGAAAATAAATAGTAATTTCAGTTTTTAAGTTATTAAGCTTTGATAAGATTGTAGTTATAAAGAGTAGTTAGTTTTAAAAGTGAATAGGAAAATTAAGAAAAGAAGAGTAATTTCAGTTTTTAAGTTATTAAGCTTTGATAAGAGTTATAATGAGCAGTTAGTTTTTAAAGTGAAGAAGAAAAGTAAGAAAAGAAGAGTAATTTCATTTTTAAGTTTGGAAGCTTTGAAAGATTATAAAGAGTAGTTAGTTTTGAAAGTAAAGTGAAGAAGAAAAGTAAGAAAAGAAGAGTAATTTCATTTTTAAGTTTGGAAGCTTTGATAAGATTATAAAGAGTAGTTAGTTTTGAAAGTAAAGTGAAGAAGAAAAGTAAGAAAAGAAGAGTAATTTCATTTTTAAGTTTGGAAGCTTTGATAAGATTATAAAGAGTAGTTAGTTTTGAAAGTAAAGTGAAGAAGAAAAGTAAGAAAAGAAGAGTAATTTCATTTTTAAGTTTGGAAGCTTTGATAAGATTATAAAGAGTAGTTAGTTTTGAAAGTAAAGTGAATAAGAAAAGTAAGAAAAGAAGAGTAATTTCATTTTTAAGTTTGGAAGCTTTGATAAGATTATAAAGAGTAGTTAGTTTTGAAAGTAAAGTGAAGAAGAAAAGTAAGAAAAGAAGAGTAATTTCATTTTTAAGTTTGGAAGCTTTGATAAGATTATAAAGAGTAGTTAGTTTTGAAAGTAAAGTGAAGAAGAAAAGTAAGAAAAGAAGAGTAATTTCATTTTTAAGTTTGGAAGCTTTGATAAGATTATAAAGAGTAGTTAGTTTTGAAAGTAAAGTGAAGAAGAAAAGTAAGAAAAGAAGAGTAATTTCATTTTTAAGTTTGGAAGCTTTGATAAGATTATAAAGAGTAGTTAGTTTTGAAAGTAAAGTGAAGAAGAAAAGAAGAGTAATTTCATTTTTAAGTTTGGAAGCTTTGATAAGATTATAAAGAGTAGTTAGTTTTGAAAGTAAAGTGAAGAAGAAAAGAAGAGTAATTTCAGTTTTTAAGTTATTAAGCTTTGATAAGAGTTATAAAGAGTTAGTTTTGAAAATAAAGTGAAGAAGAAAAGTAAGAAAAGAAGAGTAATTTCATTTTTAAGTTTGGAAGCTTTGATAAGATTATAAAGAGTAGTTAGTTTTGAAAGTAAAGTGAAGAAGAAAAGTAAGAAAAGAAGAGTAATTTCATTTTTAAGTTTGGAAGCTTTGATAAGATTATAAAGAGTAGTTAGTTTTGAAAGTAAAGTGAAGAAGAAAAGAAGAGTAATTTCATTTTTAAGTTTGGAAGCTTTGATAAGATTATAAAGAGTAGTTAGTTTTGAAAGTAAAGTGAAGAAGAAAAGTAAGAAAAGAAGAGTAATTTCATTTTTAAGTTTGGAATCTTTGATAAGATTATAAAGAGTAGTTAGTTTTGAAAGTAAAGTGAAGAAGAAAAGTAAGAAAAGAAGAGTAATTTCATTTTTAAGTTTGGAAGCTTTGATAAGATTATAAAGAGTAGTTAGTTTTGAAAGTAAAGTGAAGAAGAAAAGTAAGAAAAGAAGAGTAATTTCATTTTTAAGTTTGGAAGCTTTGATAAGATTATAAAGAGTAGTTAGTTTTGAAAGTAAAGTGAAGAAGAAAAGTAAGAAAAGAAGAGTAATTTCATTTTTAAGTTTGGAAGCTTTGATAAGATTATAAAGAGTAGTTAGTTTTGAAAGTAAAGTGAAGAAGAAAAGTAAGAAAAGAAGAGTAATTTCATTTTTAAGTTTGGAAGCTTTGATAAGATTATAAAGAGTAGTTAGTTTTGAAAGTAAAGTGAAGAAGAAAAGTAAGAAAAGAAGAGTAATTTCATTTTTAAGTTTGGAAGCTTTGATAAGATTATAAAGAGTAGTTAGTTTTGAAAGTAAAGTGAAGAAGAAAAGAAGAGTAATTTCATTTTTAAGTTTGGAAGCTTTGATAAGATTATAAAGAGTAGTTAGTTTTGAAAGTAAAGTGAAGAAGAAAAGTAAGAAAAGAAGAGTAATTTCATTTTTAAGTTTGGAAGCTTTGATAAGATTATAAAGAGTAGTTAGTTTTGAAAGTAAAGTGAAGAAGAAAAGTAAGAAAAGAAGAGTAATTTCATTTTTAAGTTTGGAAGCTTTGAAAGATTATAAAGAGTAGTTAGTTTTGAAAGTAAAGTGAAGAAGAAAAGTAAGAAAAGAAGAGTAATTTCATTTTTAAGTTTGGAAGCTTTGATAAGATTATAAAGAGTAGTTAGTTTTGAAAGTAAAGTGAAGAAGAAAAGTAAGAAAAGAAGAGTAATTTCATTTTTAAGTTTGGAAGCTTTGATAAGATTATAAAGAGTAGTTAGTTTTGAAAGTAAAGTGAAGAAGAAAAGTAAGAAAAGAAGAGTAATTTCATTTTTAAGTTTGGAAGCTTTGATAAGATTATAAAGAGTAGTTAGTTTTGAAAGTAAAGTGAAGAAGAAAATAAATAGTAATTTCAGTTTTTAAGTTATTAAGCTTTGATAAGATTGTAGTTATAAAGAGTAGTTAGTTTTAAAAGTGAATAGGAAAATTAAGAAAAGAAGAGTAATTTCAGTTTTTAAGTTATTAAGCTTTGATAAGAGTTATAATGAGCAGTTAGTTTTTAAAGTGAAGAAGAAAAGTAAGAAAAGAAGAGTAATTTCATTTTTAAGTTTGGAAGCTTTGAAAGATTATAAAGAGTAGTTAGTTTTGAAAGTAAAGTGAAGAAGAAAAGTAAGAAAAGAAGAGTAATTTCATTTTTAAGTTTGGAAGCTTTGATAAGATTATAAAGAGTAGTTAGTTTTGAAAGTAAAGTGAAGAAGAAAAGAAGAGTAATTTCAGTTTTTAAGTTATTAAGCTTTGATAAGAGTTATAAAGAGTTAGTTTTGAAAATAAAGTGAAGAAGAAAAGTAAGAAAAGAAGAGTAATTTCATTTTTAAGTTTGGAAGCTTTGATAAGATTATAAAGAGTAGTTAGTTTTGAAAGTAAAGTGAAGAAGAAAAGTAAGAAAAGAAGAGTAATTTCATTTTTAAGTTTGGAAGCTTTGATAAGATTATAAAGAGTAGTTAGTTTTGAAAGTAAAGTGAAGAAGAAAAGTAAGAAAAGAAGAGTAATTTCATTTTTAAGTTTGGAAGCTTTGATAAGATTATAAAGAGTAGTTAGTTTTGAAAGTAAAGTGAAGAAGAAAAGTAAGAAAAGAAGAGTAATTTCATTTTTAAGTTTGGAAGCTTTGATAAGATTATAAAGAGTAGTTAGTTTTGAAAGTAAAGTGAAGAAGAAAAGTAAGAAAAGAAGAGTAATTTCATTTTTAAGTTTGGAAGCTTTGATAAGATTATAAAGAGTAGTTAGTTTTGAAAGTAAAGTGAAGAAGAAAAGTAAGAAAAGAAGAGTAATTTCATTTTTAAGTTTGGAAGCTTTGATAAGATTATAAAGAGTAGTTAGTTTTGAAAGTAAAGTGAAGAAGAAAATAAATAGTAATTTCAGTTTTTAAGTTATTAAGCTTTGATAAGATTGTAGTTATAAAGAGTAGTTAGTTTTAAAAGTGAATAGGAAAATTAAGAAAAGAAGAGTAATTTCAGTTTTTAAGTTATTAAGCTTTGATAAGAGTTATAATGAGCAGTTAGTTTTTAAAGTGAAGAAGAAAAGTAAGAAAAGAAGAGTAATTTCATTTTTAAGTTTGGAAGCTTTGAAAGATTATAAAGAGTAGTTAGTTTTGAAAGTAAAGTGAAGAAGAAAAGTAAGAAAAGAAGAGTAATTTCATTTTTAAGTTTGGAAGCTTTGATAAGATTATAAAGAGTAGTTAGTTTTGAAAGTAAAGTGAAGAAGAAAAGTAAGAAAAGAAGAGTAATTTCATTTTTAAGTTTGGAAGCTTTGATAAGATTATAAAGAGTAGTTAGTTTTGAAAGTAAAGTGAAGAAGAAAAGTAAGAAAAGAAGAGTAATTTCATTTTTAAGTTTGGAAGCTTTGATAAGATTATAAAGAGTAGTTAGTTTTGAAAGTAAAGTGAAGAAGAAAAGAAGAGTAATTTCAGTTTTTAAGTTATTAAGCTTTGATAAGAGTTATAAAGAGTTAGTTTTGAAAATAAAGTGAAGAAGAAAAGTAAGAAAAGAAGAGTAATTTCATTTTTAAGTTTGGAAGCTTTGATAAGATTATAAAGAGTAGTTAGTTTTGAAAGTAAAGTGAAGAAGAAAAGTAAGAAAAGAAGAGTAATTTCATTTTTAAGTTTGGAAGCTTTGATAAGATTATAAAGAGTAGTTAGTTTTGAAAGTAAAGTGAAGAAGAAAAGTAAGAAAAGAAGAGTAATTTCATTTTTAAGTTTGGAAGCTTTGATAAGATTATAAAGAGTAGTTAGTTTTGAAAGTAAAGTGAAGAAGAAAAGTAAGAAAAGAAGAGTAATTTCATTTTTAAGTTTGGAAGCTTTGATAAGATTATAAAGAGTAGTTAGTTTTGAAAGTAAAGTGAAGAAGAAAAGTAAGAAAAGAAGAGTAATTTCATTTTTAAGTTTGGAAGCTTTGATAAGATTATAAAGAGTAGTTAGTTTTGAAAGTAAAGTGAAGAAGAAAAGAAGAGTAATTTCAGTTTTTAAGTTATTAAGCTTTGATAAGAGTTATAAAGAGTTAGTTTTGAAAATAAAGTGAAGAAGAAAAGTAAGAAAAGAAAAGTAATTTCATTTTTAAGTTTGGAAGCTTTGATAAGATTATAAAGAGTAGTTAGTTTTGAAAGTAAAGTGAAGAAGAAAAGTAAGAAAAGAAGAGTAATTTCATTTTTAAGTTTGGAATCTTTGATAAGATTATAAAGAGTAGTTAGTTTTGAAAGTAAAGTGAAGAAGAAAAGTAAGAAAAGAAGAGTAATTTCATTTTTAAGTTTGGAATCTTTGATAAGATTATAAAGAGTAGTTAGTTTTGAAAGTAAAGTGAAGAAGAAAAGTAAGAAAAGAAGAGTAATTTCATTTTTAAGTTTGGAAGCTTTGATAAGATTAT
This sequence comes from Loxodes magnus, assembly GCA_946699065.1. Lineage (NCBI taxonomy): Eukaryota > Ciliophora > Karyorelictea > Loxodida > Loxodidae > Loxodes > Loxodes magnus. The sequence goes on from CAMPDV010002712.1 coordinate 18,794, forward strand.
AAAGAGTAGTTAGTTTTGAAAGTAAAGTGAAGAAGAAAAGTAAGAAAAGAAGAGTAATTTCATTTTTAAGTTTGGAAGCTTTGATAAGATTATAAAGAGTAGTTAGTTTTGAAAGTAAAGTGAAGAAGAAAAGTAAGAAAAGAAGAGTAATTTCATTTTTAAGTTTGGAAGCTTTGATAAGATTATAAAGAGTAGTTAGTTTTGAAAGTAAAGTGAAGAAGAAAAGTAAGAAAAGAAGAGTAATTTCATTTTTAAGTTTGGAAGCTTTGATAAGATTATAAAGAGTAGTTAGTTTTGAAAGTAAAGTGAAGAAGAAAAGTAAGAAAAGAAGAGTAATTTCATTTTTAAGTTTGGAAGCTTTGATAAGATTATAAAGAGTTAGTTTTAAAAGAAAAGTGAATAAGAAAAGTAAGAAAAGAAGAGTAATTTCATTTTTAAGTTTGGAAGCTTTGATAAGATTATAAAGAGTAGTTAGTTTTGAAAGTAAAGTGAAGAAGAAAAGTAAGAAAAGAAGAGTAATTTCATTTTTAAGTTTGGAAGCTTTGATACGAGTTATAATGAGCAGTTAGTTTTTAAAGTGAAGAAGAAAAGTAAGAAAAGAAGAGTAATTTCAGTTTTTAAGTCTGTAAGCTTTGATAAGATTATAAAGAGTTAGTTTTGAAAGTAAAGTGAAGAAGAAAAGTAAGAAAAGAAGAGTAATTTCATTTTTTAAGTCTGTAAGCTTTGATAAGATTATAAAGAGTTAGTTTTGAAAGTAAAGTGAAGAAGAAAAGTAAGAAAAGAAGAGTAATTTCATTTTTAAGTTTGGAAGCTTTGATAAGATTATAAAGAGTAGTTAGTTTTGAAAGTAAAGTGAAGAAGAAAAGTAAGAAAAGAAGAGTAATTTAAGTTTTTAAGTCTGTAAGCTTTGATAAGATTATAAAGAGTTAGTTTTAAAAGAAAAGTGAATAAGAAAAGTAAGAAAAGAAGAGTAATTTAATTTTTTAAGTTTGGAAGCTTTGATAAGATTATAAAGAGTAGTTAGTTTTGAAAGTAAAGTGAAGAAGAAAAGTAAGAAAAGAAGAGTAATTTCATTTTTAAGTTTGGAAGCTTTGATAAGATTATAAAGAGTAGTTAGTTTTGAAAGTAAAGTGAAGAAGAAAAGTAAGAAAAGAAGAGTAATTTCATTTTTAAGTTTGGAAGCTTTGATAAGATTATAAAGAGTAGTTAGTTTTGAAAGTAAAGTGAAGAAGAAAATAAATAGTAATTTCAGTTTTTAAGTTATTAAGCTTTGATAAGATTGTAGTTATAAAGAGTAGTTAGTTTTAAAAGTGAATAGGAAAATTAAGAAAAGAAGAGTAATTTCAGTTTTTAAGTTATTAAGCTTTGATAAGAGTAATAATGAGCAGTTAGTTTTTAAAGTGAAGAAGAAAAGTAAGAAAAGAAGAGTAATTTCATTTTTAAGTTTGGAAGCTTTGAAAGATTATAAAGAGTAGTTAGTTTTGAAAGTAAAGTGAAGAAGAAAAGTAAGAAAAGAAGAGTAATTTCATTTTTAAGTTTGGAAGCTTTGATAAGATTATAAAGAGTAGTTAGTTTTGAAAGTAAAGTGAAGAAGAAAAGTAAGAAAAGAAGAGTAATTTCATTTTTAAGTTTGGAAGCTTTGATAAGATTATAAAGAGTAGTTAGTTTTGAAAGTAAAGTGAAGAAGAAAAGTAAGAAAAGAAGAGTAATTTCATTTTTAAGTTTGGAAGCTTTGATAAGATTATAAAGAGTAGTTAGTTTTGAAAGTAAAGTGAAGAAGAAAAGAAGAGTAATTTCAGTTTTTAAGTTATTAAGCTTTGATAAGAGTTATAAAGAGTTAGTTTTGAAAATAAAGTGAAGAAGAAAAGTAAGAAAAGAAGAGTAATTTAATTTTTTAAGTCTGTAAGCTTTGATAAGATTATAAAGAGTAGTTAGTTTTGAAAGTAAAGTGAAGAAGAAAAGTAAGAAAAGAAGAGTAATTTCATTTTTAAGTTTGGAAGCTTTGATAAGATTATAAAGAGTAGTTAGTTTTGAAAGTAAAGTGAAGAAGAAAAGTAAGAAAAGAAGAGTAATTTCATTTTTAAGTTTGGAAGCTTTGATAAGATTATAAAGAGTAGTTAGTTTTGAAAGTAAAGTGAAGAAGAAAATAAATAGTAATTTCAGTTTTTAAGTTATTAAGCTTTGATAAGATTGTAGTTATAAAGAGTAGTTAGTTTTAAAAGTGAATAGGAAAATTAAGAAAAGAAGAGTAATTTCAGTTTTTAAGTTATTAAGCTTTGATAAGAGTTATAATGAGCAGTTAGTTTTTAAAGTGAAGAAGAAAAGTAAGAAAAGAAGAGTAATTTCATTTTTAAGTTTGGAAGCTTTGATAAGATTATAAAGAGTAGTTAGTTTTGAAAGTAAAGTGAAGAAGAAAAGTAAGAAAAGAAGAGTAATTTCATTTTTAAGTTTGGAAGCTTTGATAAGATTATAAAGAGTAGTTAGTTTTGAAAGTAAAGTGAAGAAGAAAAGAAGAGTAATTTCATTTTTAAGTTTGGAAGCTTTGATAAGATTATAAAGAGTAGTTAGTTTTGAAAGTAAAGTGAAGAAGAAAAGTAAGAAAAGAAGAGTAATTTCATTTTTAAGTTTGGAAGCTTTGATAAGATTATAAAGAGTAGTTAGTTTTGAAAGTAAAGTGAAGAAGAAAAGTAAGAAAAGAAGAGTAATTTCATTTTTAAGTTTGGAAGCTTTGATAAGATTATAAAGAGTTAGTTTTAAAAGAAAAGTGAATAAGAAAAGTAAGAAAAGAAGAGTAATTTCATTTTTAAGTTTGGAAGCTTTGATAAGATTATAAAGAGTAGTTAGTTTTGAAAGTAAAGTGAAGAAGAAAAGTAAGAAAAGAAGAGTAATTTCATTTTTAAGTTTGGAAGCTTTGATAAGATTATAAAGAGTAGTTAGTTTTGAAAGTAAAGTGAAGAAGAAAATAAATAGTAATTTCAGTTTTTAAGTTATTAAGCTTTGATAAGATTGTAGTTATAAAGAGTAGTTAGTTTTAAAAGTGAATAGGAAAATTAAGAAAAGAAGAGTAATTTCAGTTTTTAAGTTATTAAGCTTTGATACGAGTTATAATGAGCAGTTAGTTTTTAAAGTGAAGAAGAAAAGTAAGAAAAGAAGAGTAATTTCAGTTTTTAAGTCTGTAAGCTTTGATAAGATTATAAAGAGTTAGTTTTGAAAGTAAAGTGAAGAAGAAAAGTAAGAAAAGAAGAGTAATTTCATTTTTAAGTTTGGAAGCTTTGATAAGATTATAAAGAGTAGTTAGTTTTGAAAGTAAAGTGAAGAAGAAAAGAAGAGTAATTTCATTTTTAAGTTTGGAAGCTTTGATAAGATTATAAAGAGTAGTTAGTTTTGAAAGTAAAGTGAAGAAGAAAAGTAAGAAAAGAAGAGTAATTTCAGTTTTTAAGTTTGGAAGCTTTGATAAGATTATAAAGAGTAGTTAGTTTTGAAAGTAAAGTGAAGAAGAAAAGTAAGAAAAGAAGAGTAATTTCATTTTTAAGTTTGGAAGCTTTGATAAGATTATAAAGAGTAGTTAGTTTTGAAAGTAAAGTGAAGAAGAAAAGAAGAGTAATTTCATTTTTAAGTTTGGAAGCTTTGATAAGATTATAAAGAGTAGTTAGTTTTGAAAGTAAAGTGAAGAAGAAAAGTAAGAAAAGAAGAGTAATTTCATTTTTAAGTTTGGAAGCTTTGATAAGATTATAAAGAGTAGTTAGTTTTGAAAGTAAAGTGAAGAAGAAAAGTAAGAAAAGAAGAGTAATTTCATTTTTAAGTTTGGAAGCTTTGATAAGATTATAAAGAGTTAGTTTTAAAAGAAAAGTGAATAAGAAAAGTAAGAAAAGAAGAGTAATTTCATTTTTTAAGTCTGTAAGCTTTGATAAGATTATAAAGAGTAGTTAGTTTTGAAAGTAAAGTGAAGAAGAAAAGTAAGAAAAGAAGAGTAATTTCATTTTTAAGTTTGGAAGCTTTGATAAGATTATAAAGAGTTAGTTTTAAAAGAAAAGTGAATAAGAAAAGTAAGAAAAGAAGAGTAATTTAATTTTTTAAGTCTGTAAGCTTTGATAAGATTATAAAGAGTAGTTAGTTTTGAAAGTAAAGTGAAGAAGAAAAGTAAGAAAAGAAGAGTAATTTCATTTTTAAGTTTGGAAGCTTTGATAAGATTATAAAGAGTAGTTAGTTTTGAAAGTAAAGTGAAGAAGAAAAGTAAGAAAAGAAGAGTAATTTCATTTTTAAGTTTGGAAGCTTTGATAAGATTATAAAGAGTAGTTAGTTTTGAAAGTAAAGTGAAGAAGAAAATAAATAGTAATTTCAGTTTTTAAGTTATTAAGCTTTGATAAGATTGTAGTTATAAAGAGTAGTTAGTTTTAAAAGTGAATAGGAAAATTAAGAAAAGAAGAGTAATTTCAGTTTTTAAGTCTGTAAGCTTTGATAAGATTATAAAGAGTTAGTTTTGAAAATAAAGTGAAGAAGAAAAGTAAGAAAAGAAGAGTAATTTCATTTTTAAGTTTGGAAGCTTTGATAAGATTATAAAGAGTAGTTAGTTTTGAAAGTAAAGTGAAGAAGAAAAGTAAAAAAAGAAGAGTAATTTCATTTTTAAGTTTGGAAGCTTTGATAAGATTATAAAGAGTAGTTAGTTTTGAAAGTAAAGTGAAGAAGAAAAGTAAGAAAAGAAGAGTAATTTCATTTTTAAGTTTGGAAGCTTTGATAAGATTATAAAGAGTAGTTAGTTTTGAAAGTAAAGTGAAGAAGAAAAGTAAGAAAAGAAGAGTAATTTCATTTTTAAGTTTGGAAGCTTTGATAAGATTATAAAGAGTAGTTAGTTTTGAAAGTAAAGTGAAGAAGAAAAGAAGAGTAATTTCATTTTTAAGTTTGGAAGCTTTGATAAGATTATAAAGAGTAGTTAGTTTTGAAAGTAAAGTGAAGCAGAAAAGAAGAGTAATTTCAGTTTTTAAGTTATTAAGCTTTGATAAGATTGTAGTTATAAAGAGTTAGTTTTGAAAGTAAAGTGAAGAAGAAAAGTAAAAAAAGAAGAGTAATTTCATTTTTAAGTTTGGAAGCTTTGATAAGATTATAAAGAGTTAGTTTTGAAAATAAAGTGAAGAAGAAAAGTAAGAAAAGAAGAGTAATTTCATTTTTAAGTTTGGAAGCTTTGATAAGATTATAAAGAGTAGTTAGTTTTGAAAGTAAAGTGAAGAAGAAAAGAAGAGTAATTTCAGTTTTTAAGTTATTAAGCTTTGATAAGATTGTAGTTATAAAGAGTTAGTTTTGAAAGTAAAGTGAAGAAGAAAAGTAAAAAAAGAAGAGTAATTTCATTTTTAAGTTTGGAAGCTTTGATAAGATTATAAAGAGTAGTTAGTTTTGAAAGTAAATTGAAGAAGAAAAGTAAGAAAAATAAGAAAAGAAGAGTAATTTCATTTTTAAGTTTGGAAGCTTTGATAAGATTATAAAGAGTAGTTAGTTTTGAAAGTAAAGTGAAGAAGAAAAGTAAGAAAAGAAGAGTAATTTCATTTTTAAGTTTGGAAGCTTTGATAAGATTATAAAGAGTAGTTAGTTTTGAAAGTAAAGTGAAGAAGAAAAGTAAGAAAAGAAGAGTAATTTCATTTTTAAGTCTGTAAGCTTTGATAAGATTATAAAGAGTTAGTTTTGAAAATAAAGTGAATAAGAAAAGTAAGAAAAGAAGAGTAATTTCATTTTTAAGTTTGGAAGCTTTGATAAGATTATAAAGAGTAGTTAGTTTTGAAAGTAAAGTGAAGAAGAAAAGTAAGAAAAGAAGAGTAATTTCATTTTTAAGTCTGTAAGCTTTGATAAGATTATAAAGAGTAGTTAGTTTTGAAAATAAAGTGAAGAAGAAAAGTAAGAAAAGAAGAGTAATTTCATTTTTAAGTTTGGAAGCTTTGATAAGATTATAAAGAGTAGTTAGTTTTGAAAGTAAAGTGAAGAAGAAAAGTAAGAAAAGAAGAGTAATTTCATTTTTAAGTTTGGAAGCTTTGATAAGATTATAAAGAGTAGTTAGTTTTGAAAGTAAAGTGAAGAAGAAAAGTAAGAAAAGAAGAGTAATTTCATTTTTAAGTTTGGAAGCTTTGATAAGATTATAAAGAGTAGTTAGTTTTGAAAGTAAAGTGAAGAAGAAAAGTAAGAAAAGAAGAGTAATTTCATTTTTAAGTTTGGAAGCTTTGATAAGATTATAAAGAGTAGTTAGTTTTGAAAGTAAAGTGAAGAAGAAAAGTAAGAAAAGAAGAGTAATTTCATTTTTAAGTTTGGAAGCTTTGATAAGATTATAAAGAGTAGTTAGTTTTGAAAGTAAAGTGAAGAAGAAAAGTAAGAAAAGAAGAGTAATTTCATTTTTAAGTTTGGAAGCTTTGATAAGATTATAAAGAGTAGTTAGTTTTGAAAGTAAAGTGAAGAAGAAAAGTAAGAAAAGAAGAGTAATTTCATTTTTAAGTTTGGAAGCTTTGATAAGATTATAAAGAGTAGTTAGTTTTGAAAGTAAAGTGAAGAAGAAAAGTAAGAAAAGAAGAGTAATTTCATTTTTAAGTTTGGAAGCTTTGATAAGATTATAAAGAGTAGTTAGTTTTGAAAGTAAAGTGAAGAAGAAAAGAAGAGTAATTTCAGTTTTTAAGTTATTAAGCTTTGATAAGATTGTAGTTATAAAGAGTTAGTTTTGAAAGTAAAGTGAAGAAGAAAAGTAAAAAAAGAAGAGTAATTTCATTTTTAAGTTTGGAAGCTTTGATAAGATTATAAAGAGTAGTTAGTTTTGAAAGTAAAGTGAAGAAGAAAAGAAATAGTAATTTCAGTTTTTAAGTTATTAAGCTTTGATAAGATTGTAGTTATAAAGAGTAGTTAGTTTTAAAAGTGAAGAAGAAAAGTAAGAAAAGAAGAGTAATTTCAGTTTTTAAGTTATTAAGCTTTGATAAGAGTTATAATGAGCAGTTAGTTTTTAAAGTGAAGAAGAAAAGTAAGAAAAGAAGAGTAATTTCAGTTTTTAAGTCTGTAAGCTTTGATAAGATTATAAAGAGTTAGTTTTGAAAGTAAAGTGAAGAAGAAAAGTAAGAAAAGAAGAGTAATTTCATTTTTAAGTTTGGAAGCTTTGATAAGATTATAAAGAGTAGTTAGTTTTGAAAGTAAATTGAAGAAGAAAAGTAAGAAAAGTAAGAAAAGAAGAGTAATTTCATTTTTAAGTTTGGAAGCTTTGATAAGATTATAAAGAGTAGTTAGTTTTGAAAGTAAAGTGAAGAAGAAAAGAAGAGTAATTTCAGTTTTTAAGTTATTAAGCTTTGATAAGATTGTAGTTATAAAGAGTTAGTTTTGAAAGTAAAGTGAAGAAGAAAAGTAAGAAAAGAAGAGTAATTTCATTTTTAAGTTTGGAAGCTTTGATAAGATTATAAAGAGTAGTTAGTTTTGAAAGTAAAGTGAAGAAGAAAAGAAGAGTAATTTCAGTTTTTAAGTTATTAAGCTTTGATAAGATTGTAGTTATAAAGAGTAGTTAGTTTTAAAAGTGAATAGGAAAAGTAAGAAAAGAAGAGTAATTTCAGTTTTTAAGTTATTAAGCTTTGATAAGAGTTATAATGAGCAGTTAGTTTTTAAAGTGAAGAAGAAAAGTAAGAAAAGAAGAGTAATTTCAGTTTTTAAGTCTGTAAGCTTTGATAAGATTATAAAGAGTTAGTTTTGAAAGTAAAGTGAAGAAGAAAAGTAAGAAAAGAAGAGTAATTTCATTTTTAAGTTTGGAAGCTTTGATAAGATTATAAAGAGTAGTTAGTTTTGAAAGTAAAGTGAAGAAGAAAAGAAGAGTAGATTCAGTTTTTAAGTTATTAAGCTTTAATATTGTAGTTATAAAGAGTTAGTTTTGAAAGTAAAGTGAAGAAGAAAAGTAAAAAAAGAAGAGTAATTTCATTTTTAAGTTTGGAAGCTTTGATAAGATTATAAAGAGTAGTTAGTTTTGAAAGTAAAGTGAAGAAGAAAAGTAAGAAAAGAAGAGTAATTTCATTTTTAAGTTTGGAAGCTTTGATAAGATTATAAAGAGTAGTTAGTTTTGAAAGTAAAGTGAAGAAGAAAAGAAATAGTAATTTCAGTTTTTAAGTTATTAAGCTTTGATAAGATTGTAGTTATAAAGAGTAGTTAGTTTTAAAAGTGAATAGGAAAAGTAAGAAAAGAAGAGTAATTTCAGTTTTTAAGTTATTAAGCTTTGATAAGAGTTATAATGAGCAGTTAGTTTTTAAAGTGAAGAAGAAAAGTAAGAAAAGAAGAGTAATTTCAGTTTTTAAGTCTGTAAGCTTTGATAAGATTATAAAGAGTAGTTAGTTTTGAAAGTAAAGTGAAGAAGAAAAGTAAGAAAAGAAGAGTAATTTCATTTTTAAGTTTGGAAGCTTTGATAAGATTATAAAGAGTTAGTTTTGAAAGTAAAGTGAAGAAGAAAAGTAAGAAAAGAAGAGTAATTTCAGTTTTTAAGTTATTAAGCTTTGATAAGAGTTATAATGAGTAGTTAGTTTTAAAAGTGAAGAAGAAAAGTAAGAAAAGAAGAGTAATTTCAGTTTTTAAGTCTGTAAGCTTTGATAAGATTATAAAGAGTTAGTTTTGAAAGTAAAGTGAAGAAGAAAAGAAGAGTAATTTCAGTTTTTAAGTCTGTAAGCTTTGATAAGATTATAAAGAGTTAGTTTTAAAAGAAAAGTGAATAAGAAAAGTAAGAAAAGAAGAGTAATTTAATTTTTTAAGTCTGTAAGCTTTGATAAGATTATAAAGAGTAGTTAGTTTTAAAAGTAAAGTGAAGAAGAAAAGTAAGAAAAGAAGAGTAATTTCATTTTTTAAGTTATTAAGCTTTGATAAGAGTTATAATGAGTAGTTAGTTTTAAAAGTGAATAAGAAAAGTAAGAAAAGAAGAGTAATTTCAGTTTTTAAGTTATTAAGCTTTGATAAGATTGTAGTTATTAAGAGTTAGTTTTGAAAATAAAGTGAATAAGAAAAGTAAGAAAAGAAGAGTAATTTCATTTTTAAGTTTGGAAGCTTGGATAAGATTATAAAGAGTTAGTTTTAAAAGAAAAGTGAATAAGAAAAGTAATAAAAGAAGAGTAATTTAATTTTTTAAGTCTGTAAGCTTTGATAAGATTATAAAGAGTTAGTTTTGAAAATAAAGTGAAGAAGAAAAGTAAGAAAAGAAGAGTAATTTCATTTTTAAGTTTGGAAGCTTTGATAAGATTATAAAGAGTAGTTAGTTTTAAAAGTAAAGTGAAGAAGAAAAGTAAGAAAAGAAGAGTAATTTCATTTTTAAGTTTGGAAGCTTGGATAAGATTATAAAGAGTTAGTTTTAAAAGAAAAGTGAATAAGAAAAGTAAGAAAAGAAGAGTAATTTAATTTTTTAAGTCTGTAAGCTTTGATAAGATTATAAAGAGTAGTTAGTTTTAAAAGTAAAGTGAAGAAGAAAAGTAAGAAAAGAAGAGTAATTTCATTTTTAAGTTTGGAAGCTTTGATAAGATTATAAAGAGTAGTTAGTTTTGAAAGTAAAGTGAAGAAGAAAAGTAAGAAAAGAAGAGTAATTTCATTTTTAAGTTTGGAAGCTTTGATAAGATTATAAAGAGTAGTTAGTTTTGAAAGTAAAGTGAAGAAGAAAAGAAGAGTAATTTCATTTTTAAGTTTGGAAGCTTTGATAAGATTGTAGTTATAAAGAGTTAGTTTTGAAAGTAAAGTGAAGAAGAAAAGTAAGAAAAGTAAGAAAAGAAGAGTAATTTCATTTTTAAGTTTGGAAGCTTTGATAAGATTATAAAGAGTAGTTAGTTTTGAAAGTAAAGTGAAGAAGAAAAGTAAGAAAAGAAGAGTAATTTCATTTTTAAGTTTGGAAGCTTTGATAAGAGTTATAATGAGTAGTTAGTTTTGAAAGTAAAGTGAAGAAGAAAAGTAAGAAAAGAAGAGTAATTTCATTTTTAAGTTTGGAAGCTTTGATAAGATTATAAAGAGTAGTTAGTTTTGAAAGTAAATTGAAGAAGAAAAGTAAGAAAAGTAAGAAAAGAAGAGTAATTTCATTTTTAAGTTTGGAAGCTTTGAAAGATTATAAAGAGTTAGTTTTGAAAGTAAAGTGAAGAAGAAAAGTAAGAAAAGAAGAGTAATTTCATTTTTAAGTTTGGAAGCTTTGATAAGATTATAAAGAGTAGTTAGTTTTGAAAGTAAAGTGAAGAAGAAAAGTAAGAAAAGAAGAGTAATTTCATTTTTAAGTTTGGAAGCTTTGATAAGATTATAAAGAGTAGTTAGTTTTGAAAGTAAAGTGAAGAAGAAAAGAAATAGTAATTTCAGTTTTTAAGTTATTAAGCTTTGATAAGATTGTAGTTATAAAGAGTAGTTAGTTTTAAAAGTGAATAGGAAAAGTAAGAAAAGAAGAGTAATTTCAGTTTTTAAGTTATTAAGCTTTGATAAGAGTTATAATGAGCAGTTAGTTTTTAAAGTGAAGAAGAAAAGTAAGAAAAGAAGAGTAATTTCATTTTTAAGTTTGGAAGCTTTGATAAGATTATAAAGAGTAGTTAGTTTTGAAAGTAAAGTGAAGAAGAAAAGTAAGAAAAGAAGAGTAATTTCATTTTTAAGTTTGGAAGCTTTGATAAGATTATAAAGAGTAGTTAGTTTTGAAAGTAAAGTGAAGAAGAAAAGAAGAGTAATTTCATTTTTAAGTTTGGAAGCTTTGATAAGATTGTAGTTATAAAGAGTTAGTTTTGAAAGTAAAGTGAAGAAGAAAAGTAAGAAAAGTAAGAAAAGAAGAGTAATTTCATTTTTAAGTTTGGAAGCTTTGATAAGATTATAAAGAGTAGTTAGTTTTGAAAGTAAAGTGAAGAAGAAAAGTAAGAAAAGAAGAGTAATTTCATTTTTAAGTTTGGAAGCTTTGATAAGAGTTATAATGAGTAGTTAGTTTTGAAAGTAAAGTGAAGAAGAAAAGTAAGAAAAGAAGAGTAATTTCATTTTTAAGTTTGGAAGCTTTGATAAGATTATAAAGAGTAGTTAGTTTTGAAAGTAAATTGAAGAAGAAAAGTAAGAAAAGTAAGAAAAGAAGAGTAATTTCATTTTTAAGTTTGGAAGCTTTGAAAGATTATAAAGAGTAGTTAGTTTTGAAAGTAAAGTGAAGAAGAAAAGTAAGAAAAGAAGAGTAATTTCATTTTTAAGTTTGGAAGCTTTGATAAGATTATAAAGAGTAGTTAGTTTTGAAAGTAAAGTGAAGAAGAAAAGTAAGAAAAGAAGAGTAATTTCATTTTTAAGTTTGGAAGCTTTGATAAGATTATAAAGAGTAGTTAGTTTTAAAAGTAAAGTGAAGAAGAAAAGAAATAGTAATTTCAGTTTTTAAGTTATTAAGCTTTGATAAGATTGTAGTTATAAAGAGTAGTTAGTTTTAAAAGTGAATAGGAAAAGTAAGAAAAGAAGAGTAATTTCAGTTTTTAAGTTATTAAGCTTTGATAAGAGTTATAATGAGCAGTTAGTTTTTAAAGTGAAGAAGAAAAGTAAGAAAAGAAGAGTAATTTCAGTTTTTAAGTCTGTAAGCTTTGATAAGATTATAAAGAGTTAGTTTTGAAAGTAAAGTGAAGAAGAAAAGTAAGAAAAGAAGAGTAATTTCATTTTTAAGTTTGGAAGCTTTGATAAGATTATAAAGAGTAGTTAGTTTTGAAAGTAAAGTGAAGAAGAAAAGAAGAGTAGATTCAGTTTTTAAGTTATTAAGCTTTGATAAGATTGTAGTTATAAAGAGTTAGTTTTGAAAGTAAAGTGAAGAAGAAAAGTAAAAAAAGAAGAGTAATTTCAGTTTTTAAGTTTGGAAGCTTTGATAAGATTATAAAGAGTAGTTAGTTTTGAAAGTAAAGTGAAGAAGAAAAGTAAGAAAAGAAGAGTAATTTCATTTTTAAGTTTGGAAGCTTTGATAAGATTATAAAGAGTAGTTAGTTTTGAAAGTAAAGTGAAGAAGAAAAGTAAGAAAAGAAGAGTAATTTCATTTTTAAGTTTGGAAGCTTTGATAAGATTATAAAGAGTAGTTAGTTTTGAAAGTAAAGTGAAGAAGAAAAGTAAGAAAAGAAGAGTAATTTCATTTTTAAGTTTGGAAGCTTTGATAAGATTATAAAGAGTAGTTAGTTTTGAAAGTAAAGTGAAGAAGAAAAGTAAGAAAAGAAGAGTAATTTCATTTTTAAGTTTGGAAGCTTTGATAAGATTATAAAGAGTAGTTAGTTTTGAAAGTAAAGTGAAGAAGAAAAGTAAGAAAAGTAAGAAAAGAAGAGTAATTTCATTTTTAAGTTTGGAAGCTTTGAAAGATTATAAAGAGTAGTTAGTTTTGAAAGTAAAGTGAAGAAGAAAAGTAAGAAAAGAAGAGTAATTTCATTTTTAAGTTTGGAAGCTTTGATAAGATTATAAAGAGTAGTTAGTTTTGAAAGTAAAGTGAAGAAGAAAAGTAAGAAAAGAAGAGTAATTTCATTTTTAAGTTTGGAAGCTTTGATAAGATTATAAAGAGTAGTTAGTTTGTAAAGTAAAGTGAAGAAGAAAAGAAATAGTAATTTCAGTTTCTAAGTTATTAAGCTTTGATAAGATTGTAGTTATAAAGAGTAGTTAGTTTTAAAAGTGAATAGGAAAAGTAAGAAAAGAAGAGTAATTTCAGTTTTTAAGTTATTAAGCTTTGATAAGAGTTATAATGAGCAGTTAGTTTTTAAAGTGAAGAAGAAAAGTAAGAAAAGAAGAGTAATTTCAGTTTTTAAGTCTGTAAGCTTTGATAAGATTATAAAGAGTTAGTTTTGAAAGTAAAGTGAAGAAGAAAAGTAAGAAAAGAAGAGTAATTTCATTTTTAAGTTTGGAAGCTTTGATAAGATTATAAAGAGTAGTTAGTTTTGAAAGTAAAGTGAAGAAGAAAAGTAAGAAAAGAAGAGTAATTTCATTTTTAAGTTTGGAAGCTTTGATAAGATTGTAGTTATAAAGAGTTAGTTTTGAAAGTAAAGTGAAGAAGAAAAGTAAAAAAAGAAGAGTAATTTCAGTTTTTAAGTTTGGAAGCTTTGATAAGATTATAAAGAGTAGTTAGTTTTGAAAGTAAAGTGAAGAAGAAAAGTAAGAAAAGAAGAGTAATTTCATTTTTAAGTTTGGAAGCTTTGATAAGATTATAAAGAGTAGTTAGTTTTGAAAGTAAAGTGAAGAAGAAAAGTAAGAAAAGAAGAGTAATTTCATTTTTAAGTTTGGAAGCTTTGATAAGATTATAAAGAGTAGTTAGTTTTGAAAGTAAAGTGAAGAAGAAAAGTAAGAAAAGAAGAGTAATTTCATTTTTAAGTTTGGAAGCTTTGATAAGATTATAAAGAGTAGTTAGTTTTGAAAGTAAAGTGAAGAAGAAAAGTAAGAAAAGAAGAGTAATTTCATTTTTAAGTTTGGAAGCTTTGATAAGATTATAAAGAGTAGTTAGTTTTGAAAGTAAAGTGAAGAAGAAAAGAAGAGTAATTTCAGTTTTTAAGTTATTAAGCTTTGATAAGATTGTAGTTATAAAGAGTTAGTTTTGAAAGTAAAGTGAAGAAGAAAAGTAAGAAAAGAAGAGTAATTTCATTTTTAAGTTTGGAAGCTTTGATAAGATTATAAAGAGTAGTTAGTTTTGAAAGTAAAGTGAAGAAGAAAAGAAATAGTAATTTCAGTTTTTAAGTTATTAAGCTTTGATAAGATTGTAGTTATAAAGAGTAGTTAGTTTTAAAAGTGAATAGGAAAAGTAAGAAAAGAAGAGTAATTTCAGTTTTTAAGTTATTAAGCTTTGATAAGAGTTATAATGAGCAGTTAGTTTTTAAAGTGAAGAAGAAAAGTAAGAAAAGAAGAGTAATTTCATTTTTAAGTCTGTAAGCTTTGATAAGATTATAAAGAGTTAGTTTTGAAAGTAAAGTGAAGAAGAAAAGTAAGAAAAGAAGAGTAATTTCATTTTTAAGTTTGGAAGCTTTGATAAGATTATAAAGAGTAGTTAGTTTTGAAAGTAAAGTGAAGAAGAAAAGAAGAGTAGATTCAGTTTTTAAGTTATTAAGCTTTGATAAGATTGTAGTTATAAAGAGTTAGTTTTGAAAGTAAAGTGAAGAAGAAAAGTAAAAAAAGAAGAGTAATTTCATTTTTAAGTTTGGAAGCTTTGATAAGATTATAAAGAGTAGTTAGTTTTGAAAGTAAAGTGAAGAAGAAAAGTAAGAAAAGAAGAGTAATTTCATTTTTAAGTTTGGAAGCTTTGATAAGATTATAAAGAGTAGTTAGTTTTGAAAGTAAAGTGAAGAAGAAAAGAAATAGTAATTTCAGTTTTTAAGTTATTAAGCTTTGATAAGATTGTAGTTATAAAGAGTAGTTAGTTTTAAAAGTGAATAGGAAAAGTAAGAAAAGAAGAGTAATTTCAGTTTTTAAGTTATTAAGCTTTGATAAGAGTTATAATGAGCAGTTAGTTTTTAAAGTGAAGAAGAAAAGTAAGAAAAGAAGAGTAATTTCAGTTTTTAAGTCTGTAAGCTTTGATAAGATTATAAAGAGTAGTTAGTTTTGAAAGTAAAGTGAATAAGAAAAGTAAGAAAAGAAGAGTAATTTCATTTTTAAGTTTGGAAGCTTTGATAAGATTATAAAGAGTAGTTAGTTTTGAAAGTAAAGTGAAGAAGAAAAGTAAGAAAAGAAGAGTAATTTCATTTTTAAGTTTGGAAGCTTTGATAAGATTATAAAGAGTTAGTTTTAAAAGAAAAGTGAATAAGAAAAGTAAGAAAAGAAGAGTAATTTCATTTTTAAGTTTGGAAGCTTTGATAAGATTATAAAGAGTAGTTAGTTTGTAAAGTAAAGTGAAGAAGAAAAGTAAGAAAAGAAGAGTAATTTCATTTTTAAGTTTGGAAGCTTTGATAAGATTATAAAGAGTAGTTAGTTTTAAAAGAAAAGTGAATAAGAAAAGTAAGAAAAGAAGAGTAATTTAATTTTTTAAGTCTGTAAGCTTTGATAAGATTATAAAGAGTAGTTAGTTTTGAAAGTAAAGTGAAGAAGAAAAGTAAGAAAAGAAGAGTAATTTCATTTTTAAGTTTGGAAGCTTTGATAAGAGTTATAATGAGTAGTTAGTTTTAAAAGTGAATAAGAAAAGTAAGAAAAGAAGAGTAATTTCATTTTTAAGTTTGGAAGCTTTGATAAGATTGTAGTTATTAAGAGTTAGTTTTGAAAATAAAGTGAATAAGAAAAGTAAGAAAAGAAGAGTAATTTCATTTTTAAGTTTGGAAGCTTGGATAAGATTATAAAGAGTTAGTTTTAAAAGAAAAGTGAATAAGAAAAGTAATAAAAGAAGAGTAATTTAATTTTTTAAGTCTGTAAGCTTTGATAAGATTATAAAGAGTTAGTTTTGAAAATAAAGTGAAGAAGAAAAGTAAGAAAAGAAGAGTAATTTCATTTTTAAGTTTGGAAGCTTTGATAAAATTATAAAGAGTAGTTAGTTTTAAAAGTAAAGTGAATAAGAAAAGTAAGAAAAGAAGAGTAATTTAATTTTTTAAGTCTGTAAGCTTTGATAAGATTATAAAGAGTAGTTAGTTTTAAAAGTAAAGTGAAGAAGAAAAGTAAGAAAAGAAGAGTAATTTCATTTTTAAGTTTGGAAGCTTTGATAAGATTATAAAGAGTAGTTAGTTTTAAAAGTAAAGTGAAGAAGAAAAGTAAGAAAAGAAGAGTAATTTCATTTTTAAGTTTGGAAGCTTTGATAAGATTATAAAGAGTAGTTAGTTTTGAAAGTAAAGTGAAGAAGAAAAGAAGAGTAATTTCATTTTTAAGTTTGGAAGCTTTGATAAGATTATAAAGAGTAGTTAGTTTTGAAAGTAAAGTGAAGAAGAAAAGTAAGAAAAGAAGAGTAATTTCATTTTTAAGTTTGGAAGCTTTGATAAGATTGTAGTTATAAAGAGTTAGTTTTGAAAGTAAAGTGAAGAAGAAAAGTAAAAAAAGAAGAGTAATTTCATTTTTAAGTTTGGAAGCTTTGATAAGATTATAAAGAGTAGTTAGTTTTAAAAGTAAAGTGAAGAAGAAAAGTAAGAAAAGTAAGAAAAGAAGAGTAATTTCATTTTTAAGTTTGGAAGCTTTGATAAGATTATAAAGAGTAGTTAGTTTTGAAAGTAAAGTGAAGAAGAAAAGTAAGAAAAGAAGAGTAATTTCATTTTTAAGTTTGGAAGCTTTGATAAGAGTTATAATGAGTAGTTAGTTTTGAAAGTAAAGTGAAGAAGAAAAGTAAGAAAAGAAGAGTAATTTCATTTTTAAGTTTGGAAGCTTTGATAAGATTATAAAGAGTAGTTAGTTTTGAAAGTAAATTGAAGAAGAAAAGTAAGAAAAGTAAGAAAAGAAGAGTAATTTCATTTTTAAGTTTGGAAGCTTTGATAAGATTATAAAGAGTAGTTAGTTTTGAAAGTAAAGTGAAGAAGAAAAGTAAGAAAAGAAGAGTAATTTCATTTTTAAGTTTGGAAGCTTTGATAAGATTATAAAGAGTAGTTAGTTTTGAAAGTAAAGTGAAGAAGAAAAGAAGAGTAATTTCATTTTTAAGTTTGGAAGCTTTGATAAGATTGTAGTTATAAAGAGTTAGTTTTGAAAGTAAAGTGAAGAAGAAAAGTAAGAAAAGTAAGAAAAGAAGAGTAATTTCATTTTTAAGTTTGGAAGCTTTGATAAGATTATAAAGAGTAGTTAGTTTTGAAAGTAAAGTGAAGAAGAAAAGTAAGAAAAGAAGAGTAATTTCATTTTTAAGTTTGGAAGCTTTGATAAGAGTTATAATGAGTAGTTAGTTTTGAAAGTAAAGTGAAGAAGAAAAGTAAGAAAAGAAGAGTAATTTCATTTTTAAGTTTGGAAGCTTTGATAAGATTATAAAGAGTAGTTAGTTTTAAAAGTAAAGTGAAGAAGAAAAGTAAGAAAAGAAGAGTAATTTCATTTTTAAGTTTGGAAGCTTTGATAAGATTATAAAGAGTAGTTAGTTTTGAAAGTAAAGTGAAGAAGAAAAGTAAGAAAAGAAGAGTAATTTCATTTTTAAGTTTGGAAGCTTTGATAAGATTATAAAGAGTTAGTTTTGAAAGTAAAGTGAAGAAGAAAAGTAAGAAAAGAAGAGTAATTTCATTTTTAAGTTTGGAAGCTTTGATAAGATTATAAAGAGTAGTTAGTTTTGAAAGTAAAGTGAAGAAGAAAAGAAATAGTAATTTCAGTTTTTAAGTTATTAAGCTTTGATAAGATTGTAGTTATAAAGAGTAGTTAGTTTTAAAAGTGAATAGGAAAAGTAAGAAAAGAAGAGTAATTTCATTTTTAAGTTTGGAAGCTTGGATAAGATTATAAAGAGTTAGTTTTAAAAGAAAAGTGAATAAGAAAAGTAAGAAAAGAAGAGTAATTTAATTTTTTAAGTCTGTAAGCTTTGATAAGATTATAAAGAGTTAGTTTTGAAAATAAAGTGAAGAAGAAAAGTAAGAAAAGAAGAGTAATTTCATTTTTAAGTTTGGAAGCTTTGATAAGATTATAAAGAGTAGTTAGTTTTGAAAGTAAAGTGAAGAAGAAAAGTAAGAAAAGAAGAGTAATTTCATTTTTAAGTTTGGAAGCTTGGATAAGATTATAAAGAGTTAGTTTTAAAAGAAAAGTGAATAAGAAAAGTAAGAAAAGAAGAGTAATTTAATTTTTTAAGTCTGTAAGCTTTGATAAGATTATAAAGAGTAGTTAGTTTTGAAAGTAAAGTGAAGAAGAAAAGTAAGAAAAGAAGAGTAATTTCATTTTTAAGTTTGGAAGCTTTGATAAGATTATAAAGAGTAGTTAGTTTTAAAAGTAAAGTGAAGAAGAAAAGTAAGAAAAGAAGAGTAATTTCATTTTTAAGTTTGGAAGCTTTGATAAGATTATAAAGAGTAGTTAGTTTTGAAAGTAAAGTGAAGAAGAAAAGTAAGAAAAGAAGAGTAATTTCATTTTTAAGTTTGGAAGCTTTGATAAGATTATAAAGAGTAGTTAGTTTTGAAAGTAAAGTGAAGAAGAAAAGTAAGAAAAGAAGAGTAATTTCATTTTTAAGTTTGGAAGCTTTGATAAGATTATAAAGAGTAGTTAGTTTTGAAAGTAAAGTGAAGAAGAAAAGTAAGAAAAGAAGAGTAATTTCATTTTTAAGTTTGGAAGCTTTGATAAGATTATAAAGAGTAGTTAGTTTTGAAAGTAAAGTGAAGAAGAAAAGTAAGAAAAGAAGAGTAATTTCATTTTTAAGTTTGGAAGCTTTGATAAGATTATAAAGAGTAGTTAGTTTTAAAAGTAAAGTGAAGAAGAAAAGTAAGAAAAGAAGAGTAATTTCATTTTTAAGTTTGGAAGCTTTGATAAGATTATAAAGAGTAGTTAGTTTTGAAAGTAAAGTGAAGAAGAAAAGTAAGAAAAGAAGAGTAATTTCATTTTTAAGTTTGGAAGTTTTGATAAGATTATAAAGAGTAGTTAGTTTTGAAAGTAAAGTGAAGAAGAAAAGTAAGAAAAGAAGAGTAATTTCATTTTTAAGTTTGGAAGCTTTGATAAGATTATAAAGAGTAGTTAGTTTTGAAAGTAAAGTGAAGAAGAAAAGTAAGAAAAGAAGAGTAATTTCATTTTTAAGTTTGGAAGCTTTGATAAGATTATAAAGAGTAGTTAGTTTTGAAAGTAAAGTGAAGAAGAAAAGTAAGAAAAGAAGAGTAATTTCATTTTTAAGTTTGGAAGCTTTGATAAGATTATAAAGAGTAGTTAGTTTTGAAAGTAAAGTGAAGAAGAAAAGTAAGAAAAGAAGAGTAATTTCATTTTTAAGTTTGGAAGCTTTGATAAGATTATAAAGAGTAGTTAGTTTTGAAAGTAAAGTGAAGAAGAAAAGTAAGAAAAGTAAGAAAAGAAGAGTAATTTCATTTTTAAGTTTGGAAGCTTTGATAAGATTATAAAGAGTAGTTAGTTTTGAAAGTAAAGTGAAGAAGAAAAGAAATAGTAATTTCAGTTTTTAAGTTATTAAGCTTTGATAAGATTGTAGTTATAAAGAGTTAGTTTTGAAAGTAAAGTGAAGAAGAAAAGTAAAAAAAGAAGAGTAATTTCAGTTTTTAAGTTTGGAAGCTTTGATAAGATTATAAAGAGTAGTTAGTTTTGAAAGTAAAGTGAAGAAGAAAAGTAAGAAAAGAAGAGTAATTTCATTTTTAAGTTTGGAAGCTTTGATAAGATTATAAAGAGTAGTTAGTTTTGAAAGTAAAGTGAAGAAGAAAAGTAAGAAAAGAAGAGTAATTTCATTTTTAAGTTTGGAAGCTTTGATAAGATTATAAAGAGTAGTTAGTTTTGAAAGTAAAGTGAAGAAGAAAAGTAAGAAAAGAAGAGTAATTTCATTTTTAAGTTTGGAAGCTTTGATAAGATTATAAAGAGTAGTTAGTTTTGAAAGTAAAGTGAAGAAGAAAAGTAAGAAAAGAAGAGTAATTTCATTTTTAAGTTTGGAAGCTTTGATAAGATTATAAAGAGTAGTTAGTTTTGAAAGTAAAGTGAAGAAGAAAAGAAGAGTAATTTCAGTTTTTAAGTTATTAAGCTTTGATAAGATTGTAGTTATAAAGAGTTAGTTTTGAAAGTAAAGTGAAGAAGAAAAGTAAGAAAAGAAGAGTAATTTCATTTTTAAGTTTGGAAGCTTTGATAAGATTATAAAGAGTAGTTAGTTTTGAAAGTAAAGTGAAGAAGAAAAGAAATAGTAATTTCAGTTTTTAAGTTATTAAGCTTTGATAAGATTGTAGTTATAAAGAGTAGTTAGTTTTAAAAGTGAATAGGAAAAGTAAGAAAAGAAGAGTAATTTCAGTTTTTAAGTTATTAAGCTTTGATAAGAGTTATAATGAGCAGTTAGTTTTTAAAGTGAAGAAGAAAAGTAAGAAAAGAAGAGTAATTTCATTTTTAAGTCTGTAAGCTTTGATAAGATTATAAAGAGTTAGTTTTGAAAGTAAAGTGAAGAAGAAAAGTAAGAAAAGAAGAGTAATTTCATTTTTAAGTTTGGAAGCTTTGATAAGATTATAAAGAGTAGTTAGTTTTGAAAGTAAAGTGAAGAAGAAAAGAAGAGTAGATTCAGTTTTTAAGTTATTAAGCTTTGATAAGATTGTAGTTATAAAGAGTTAGTTTTGAAAGTAAAGTGAAGAAGAAAAGTAAAAAAAGAAGAGTAATTTCATTTTTAAGTTTGGAAGCTTTGATAAGATTATAAAGAGTAGTTAGTTTTGAAAGTAAAGTGAAGAAGAAAAGTAAGAAAAGAAGAGTAATTTCATTTTTAAGTTTGGAAGCTTTGATAAGATTATAAAGAGTAGTTAGTTTTGAAAGTAAAGTGAAGAAGAAAAGTAAGAAAAGAAGAGTAATTTCATTTTTAAGTTTGGAAGCTTTGATAAGATTATAAAGAGTAGTTAGTTTTGAAAGTAAAGTGAAGAAGAAAAGTAAGAAAAGAAGAGTAATTTCATTTTTAAGTTTGGAAGCTTTGATAAGATTATAAAGAGTAGTTAGTTTTGAAAGTAAAGTGAAGAAGAAAAGTAAGAAAAGAAGAGTAATTTCATTTTTAAGTTTGGAAGCTTTGATAAGATTATAAAGAGTAGTTAGTTTTAAAAGTAAAGTGAAGAAGAAAAGTAAGAAAAGAAGAGTAATTTCATTTTTAAGTTTGGAAGCTTTGATAAGAGTTATAATGAGTAGTTAGTTTTGAAAGTAAAGTGAAGAAGAAAAGTAAGAAAAGAAGAGTAATTTCATTTTTAAGTTTGGAAGCTTTGATAAGATTATAAAGAGTAGTTAGTTTTGAAAGTAAATTGAAGAAGAAAAGTAAGAAAAGTAAGAAAAGAAGAGTAATTTCATTTTTAAGTTTGGAAGCTTTGATAAGATTATAAAGAGTAGTTAGTTTTGAAAGTAAAGTGAAGAAGAAAAGTAAGAAAAGAAGAGTAATTTCATTTTTAAGTTTGGAAGCTTTGATAAGATTATAAAGAGTAGTTAGTTTTGAAAGTAAAGTGAAGAAGAAAAGTAAGAAAAGAAGAGTAATTTCATTTTTAAGTTTGGAAGCTTTGATAAGATTATAAAGAGTAGTTAGTTTTGAAAGTAAAGTGAAGAAGAAAAGTAAGAAAAGTAAGAAAAGAAGAGTAATTTCATTTTTAAGTTTGGAAGCTTTGATAAGATTATAAAGAGTAGTTAGTTTTGAAAGTAAAGTGAAGAAGAAAAGTAAGAAAAGAAGAGTAATTTCATTTTTAAGTTTGGAAGCTTTGATAAGAGTTATAATGAGTAGTTAGTTTTGAAAGTAAAGTGAAGAAGAAAAGTAAGAAAAGAAGAGTAATTTCATTTTTAAGTTTGGAAGCTTTGATAAGATTATAAAGAGTAGTTAGTTTTAAAAGTAAAGTGAAGAAGAAAAGTAAGAAAAGAAGAGTAATTTCATTTTTAAGTTTGGAAGCTTTGATAAGATTATAAAGAGTAGTTAGTTTTGAAAGTAAAGTGAAGAAGAAAAGTAAGAAAAGAAGAGTAATTTCATTTTTAAGTTTGGAAGCTTTGATAAGATTATAAAGAGTTAGTTTTGAAAGTAAAGTGAAGAAGAAAAGTAAGAAAAGAAGAGTAATTTCATTTTTAAGTTTGGAAGCTTTGATAAGATTATAAAGAGTAGTTAGTTTTGAAAGTAAAGTGAAGAAGAAAAGAAATAGTAATTTCAGTTTTTAAGTTATTAAGCTTTGATAAGATTGTAGTTATAAAGAGTAGTTAGTTTTAAAAGTGAATAGGAAAAGTAAGAAAAGAAGAGTAATTTCATTTTTAAGTTTGGAAGCTTGGATAAGATTATAAAGAGTTAGTTTTAAAAGAAAAGTGAATAAGAAAAGTAATAAAAGAAGAGTAATTTAATTTTTTAAGTCTGTAAGCTTTGATAAGATTATAAAGAGTTAGTTTTGAAAATAAAGTGAAGAAGAAAAGTAAGAAAAGAAGAGTAATTTCATTTTTAAGTTTGGAAGCTTTGATAAGATTATAAAGAGTAGTTAGTTTTGAAAGTAAAGTGAAGAAGAAAAGTAAGAAAAGAAGAGTAATTTCATTTTTAAGTTTGGAAGCTTGGATAAGATTATAAAGAGTTAGTTTTAAAAGAAAAGTGAATAAGAAAAGTAAGAAAAGAAGAGTAATTTAATTTTTTAAGTCTGTAAGCTTTGATAAGATTATAAAGAGTAGTTAGTTTTGAAAGTAAAGTGAAGAAGAAAAGTAAGAAAAGAAGAGTAATTTCATTTTTAAGTTTGGAAGCTTTGATAAGATTATAAAGAGTAGTTAGTTTTAAAAGTAAAGTGAAGAAGAAAAGTAAGAAAAGAAGAGTAATTTCATTTTTAAGTTTGGAAGCTTTGATAAGATTATAAAGAGTAGTTAGTTTTGAAAGTAAAGTGAAGAAGAAAAGTAAGAAAAGAAGAGTAATTTCATTTTTAAGTTTGGAAGCTTTGATAAGATTATAAAGAGTAGTTAGTTTTGAAAGTAAAGTGAAGAAGAAAAGTAAGAAAAGAAGAGTAATTTCATTTTTAAGTTTGGAAGCTTTGATAAGATTATAAAGAGTAGTTAGTTTTGAAAGTAAAGTGAAGAAGAAAAGTAAGAAAAGAAGAGTAATTTCATTTTTAAGTTTGGAAGCTTTGATAAGATTATAAAGAGTAGTTAGTTTTGAAAGTAAAGTGAAGAAGAAAAGTAAGAAAAGAAGAGTAATTTCATTTTTAAGTTTGGAAGCTTTGATAAGATTATAAAGAGTAGTTAGTTTTAAAAGTAAAGTGAAGAAGAAAAGTAAGAAAAGAAGAGTAATTTCATTTTTAAGTTTGGAAGCTTTGATAAGATTATAAAGAGTAGTTAGTTTTGAAAGTAAAGTGAAGAAGAAAAGTAAGAAAAGAAGAGTAATTTCATTTTTAAGTTTGGAAGTTTTGATAAGATTATAAAGAGTAGTTAGTTTTGAAAGTAAAGTGAAGAAGAAAAGTAAGAAAAGAAGAGTAATTTCATTTTTAAGTTTGGAAGCTTTGATAAGATTATAAAGAGTAGTTAGTTTTGAAAGTAAAGTGAAGAAGAAAAGTAAGAAAAGAAGAGTAATTTCATTTTTAAGTTTGGAAGCTTTGATAAGATTATAAAGAGTAGTTAGTTTTGAAAGTAAAGTGAAGAAGAAAAGTAAGAAAAGAAGAGTAATTTCATTTTTAAGTTTGGAAGCTTTGATAAGATTATAAAGAGTAGTTAGTTTTGAAAGTAAAGTGAAGAAGAAAAGTAAGAAAAGAAGAGTAATTTCATTTTTAAGTTTGGAAGCTTTGATAAGATTATAAAGAGTAGTTAGTTTTGAAAGTAAAGTGAAGAAGAAAAGTAAGAAAAGTAAGAAAAGAAGAGTAATTTCATTTTTAAGTTTGGAAGCTTTGATAAGATTATAAAGAGTAGTTAGTTTTGAAAGTAAAGTGAAGAAGAAAAGAAATAGTAATTTCAGTTTTTAAGTTATTAAGCTTTGATAAGATTGTAGTTATAAAGAGTTAGTTTTGAAAGTAAAGTGAAGAAGAAAAGTAAAAAAAGAAGAGTAATTTCAGTTTTTAAGTTTGGAAGCTTTGATAAGATTATAAAGAGTAGTTAGTTTTGAAAGTAAAGTGAAGAAGAAAAGTAAGAAAAGAAGAGTAATTTCATTTTTAAGTTTGGAAGCTTTGATAAGATTATAAAGAGTAGTTAGTTTTGAAAGTAAAGTGAAGAAGAAAAGTAAGAAAAGAAGAGTAATTTCATTTTTAAGTTTGGAAGCTTTGATAAGATTATAAAGAGTAGTTAGTTTTGAAAGTAAAGTGAAGAAGAAAAGTAAGAAAAGAAGAGTAATTTCATTTTTAAGTTTGGAAGCTTTGATAAGATTATAAAGAGTAGTTAGTTTTGAAAGTAAAGTGAAGAAGAAAAGTAAGAAAAGAAGAGTAATTTCATTTTTAAGTTTGGAAGCTTTGATAAGATTATAAAGAGTAGTTAGTTTTGAAAGTAAAGTGAAGAAGAAAAGAAGAGTAATTTCAGTTTTTAAGTTATTAAGCTTTGATAAGATTGTAGTTATAAAGAGTTAGTTTTGAAAGTAAAGTGAAGAAGAAAAGTAAGAAAAGAAGAGTAATTTCATTTTTAAGTTTGGAAGCTTTGATAAGATTATAAAGAGTAGTTAGTTTTGAAAGTAAAGTGAAGAAGAAAAGAAATAGTAATTTCAGTTTTTAAGTTATTAAGCTTTGATAAGATTGTAGTTATAAAGAGTAGTTAGTTTTAAAAGTGAATAGGAAAAGTAAGAAAAGAAGAGTAATTTCAGTTTTTAAGTTATTAAGCTTTGATAAGAGTTATAATGAGCAGTTAGTTTTTAAAGTGAAGAAGAAAAGTAAGAAAAGAAGAGTAATTTCATTTTTAAGTCTGTAAGCTTTGATAAGATTATAAAGAGTAGTTAGTTTTGAAAGTAAAGTGAAGAAGAAAAGTAAGAAAAGAAGAGTAATTTCATTTTTAAGTTTGGAAGCTTTGATAAGATTATAAAGAGTAGTTAGTTTTGAAAGTAAAGTGAAGAAGAAAAGAAGAGTAGATTCAGTTTTTAAGTTATTAAGCTTTGATAAGATTGTAGTTATAAAGAGTTAGTTTTGAAAGTAAAGTGAAGAAGAAAAGTAAAAAAAGAAGAGTAATTTCATTTTTAAGTTTGGAAGCTTTGATAAGATTATAAAGAGTAGTTAGTTTTGAAAGTAAAGTGAAGAAGAAAAGTAAGAAAAGAAGAGTAATTTCATTTTTAAGTTTGGAAGCTTTGATAAGATTATAAAGAGTAGTTAGTTTTGAAAGTAAAGTGAAGAAGAAAAGTAAGAAAAGAAGAGTAATTTCATTTTTAAGTTTGGAAGCTTTGATAAGATTATAAAGAGTAGTTAGTTTTGAAAGTAAAGTGAAGAAGAAAAGTAAGAAAAGAAGAGTAATTTCATTTTTAAGTTTGGAAGCTTTGATAAGATTATAAAGAGTAGTTAGTTTTGAAAGTAAAGTGAAGAAGAAAAGTAAGAAAAGAAGAGTAATTTCATTTTTAAGTTTGGAAGCTTTGATAAGATTATAAAGAGTAGTTAGTTTTAAAAGTAAAGTGAAGAAGAAAAGTAAGAAAAGAAGAGTAATTTCATTTTTAAGTTTGGAAGCTTTGATAAGATTATAAAGAGTAGTTAGTTTTGAAAGTAAAGTGAAGAAGAAAAGTAAGAAAAGAAGAGTAATTTCATTTTTAAGTTTGGAAGTTTTGATAAGATTATAAAGAGTAGTTAGTTTTGAAAGTAAAGTGAAGAAGAAAAGTAAGAAAAGAAGAGTAATTTCATTTTTAAGTTTGGAAGCTTTGATAAGATTATAAAGAGTAGTTAGTTTTGAAAGTAAAGTGAAGAAGAAAAGTAAGAAAAGAAGAGTAATTTCATTTTTAAGTTTGGAAGCTTTGATAAGATTATAAAGAGTAGTTAGTTTTGAAAGTAAAGTGAAGAAGAAAAGTAAGAAAAGAAGAGTAATTTCATTTTTAAGTTTGGAAGCTTTGATAAGATTATAAAGAGTAGTTAGTTTTGAAAGTAAAGTGAAGAAGAAAAGTAAGAAAAGAAGAGTAATTTCATTTTTAAGTTTGGAAGCTTTGATAAGATTATAAAGAGTAGTTAGTTTTGAAAGTAAAGTGAAGAAGAAAAGTAAAAAAAGTAAGAAAAGAAGAGTAATTTCATTTTTAAGTTTGGAAGCTTTGATAAGATTATAAAGAGTAGTTAGTTTTGAAAGTAAAGTGAAGAAGAAAAGAAATAGTAATTTCAGTTTTTAAGTTATTAAGCTTTGATAAGATTGTAGTTTTAAAGAGTTAGTTTTGAAAGTAAAGTGAAGAAGAAAAGTAAAAAAAGAAGAGTAATTTCATTTTTAAGTTTGGAAGCTTTGATAAGATTATAAAGAGTAGTTAGTTTTGAAAGTAAAGTGAAGAAGAAAAGTAAGAAAAGAAGAGTAATTTCATTTTTAAGTTTGGAAGCTTTGATAAGATTATAAAGAGTAGTTAGTTTTGAAAGTAAAGTGAAGAAGAAAAGTAAGAAAAGAAGAGTAATTTCATTTTTAAGTTTGGAAGCTTTGATAAGATTATAAAGAGTAGTTAGTTTTGAAAGTAAAGTGAAGAAGAAAAGTAAGAAAAGTAAGAAAAGAAGAGTAATTTCATTTTTAAGTTTGGAAGCTTTGATAAGATTATAAAGAGTAGTTAGTTTTGAAAGTAAAGTGAAGAAGAAAAGAAATAGTAATTTCAGTTTTTAAGTTATTAAGCTTTGATAAGATTGTAGTTATAAAGAGTTAGTTTTGAAAGTAAAGTGAAGAAGAAAAGTAAAAAAAGAAGAGTAATTTCAGTTTTTAAGTTTGGAAGCTTTGATAAGATTATAAAGAGTAGTTAGTTTTGAAAGTAAAGTGAAGAAGAAAAGTAAGAAAAGAAGAGTAATTTCATTTTTAAGTTTGGAAGCTTTGATAAGATTATAAAGAGTAGTTAGTTTTGAAAGTAAAGTGAAGAAGAAAAGTAAGAAAAGAAGAGTAATTTCATTTTTAAGTTTGGAAGCTTTGATAAGATTATAAAGAGTAGTTAGTTTTGAAAGTAAAGTGAAGAAGAAAAGTAAGAAAAGAAGAGTAATTTCATTTTTAAGTTTGGAAGCTTTGATAAGATTATAAAGAGTAGTTAGTTTTGAAAGTAAAGTGAAGAAGAAAAGTAAGAAAAGAAGAGTAATTTCATTTTTAAGTTTGGAAGCTTTGATAAGATTATAAAGAGTAGTTAGTTTTGAAAGTAAAGTGAAGAAGAAAAGAAGAGTAATTTCAGTTTTTAAGTTATTAAGCTTTGATAAGATTGTAGTTATAAAGAGTTAGTTTTGAAAGTAAAGTGAAGAAGAAAAGTAAGAAAAGAAGAGTAATTTCATTTTTAAGTTTGGAAGCTTTGATAAGATTATAAAGAGTAGTTAGTTTTGAAAGTAAAGTGAAGAAGAAAAGAAATAGTAATTTCAGTTTTTAAGTTATTAAGCTTTGATAAGATTGTAGTTATAAAGAGTAGTTAGTTTTAAAAGTGAATAGGAAAAGTAAGAAAAGAAGAGTAATTTCAGTTTTTAAGTTATTAAGCTTTGATAAGAGTTATAATGAGCAGTTAGTTTTTAAAGTGAAGAAGAAAAGTAAGAAAAGAAGAGTAATTTCATTTTTAAGTCTGTAAGCTTTGATAAGATTATAAAGAGTTAGTTTTGAAAGTAAAGTGAAGAAGAAAAGTAAGAAAAGAAGAGTAATTTCATTTTTAAGTTTGGAAGCTTTGATAAGATTATAAAGAGTAGTTAGTTTTGAAAGTAAAGTGAAGAAGAAAAGAAGAGTAGATTCAGTTTTTAAGTTATTAAGCTTTGATAAGATTGTAGTTATAAAGAGTTAGTTTTGAAAGTAAAGTGAAGAAGAAAAGTAAAAAAAGAAGAGTAATTTCATTTTTAAGTTTGGAAGCTTTGATAAGATTATAAAGAGTAGTTAGTTTTGAAAGTAAAGTGAAGAAGAAAAGTAAGAAAAGAAGAGTAATTTCATTTTTAAGTTTGGAAGCTTTGATAAGATTATAAAGAGTAGTTAGTTTTGAAAGTAAAGTGAAGAAGAAAAGAAATAGTAATTTCAGTTTTTAAGTTATTAAGCTTTGATAAGATTGTAGTTATAAAGAGTAGTTAGTTTTAAAAGTGAATAGGAAAAGTAAGAAAAGAAGAGTAATTTCAGTTTTTAAGTTATTAAGCTTTGATAAGAGTTATAATGAGCAGTTAGTTTTTAAAGTGAAGAAGAAAAGTAAGAAAAGAAGAGTAATTTCAGTTTTTAAGTCTGTAAGCTTTGATAAGATTATAAAGAGTAGTTAGTTTTGAAAGTAAAGTGAATAAGAAAAGTAAGAAAAGAAGAGTAATTTCATTTTTAAGTTTGGAAGCTTTGATAAGATTATAAAGAGTAGTTAGTTTTGAAAGTAAAGTGAAGAAGAAAAGTAAGAAAAGAAGAGTAATTTCATTTTTAAGTTTGGAAGCTTTGATAAGATTATAAAGAGTTAGTTTTAAAAGAAAAGTGAATAAGAAAAGTAAGAAAAGAAGAGTAATTTCATTTTTAAGTTTGGAAGCTTTGATAAGATTATAAAGAGTAGTTAGTTTGTAAAGTAAAGTGAAGAAGAAAAGTAAGAAAAGAAGAGTAATTTCATTTTTAAGTTTGGAAGCTTTGATAAGATTATAAAGAGTAGTTAGTTTTAAAAGAAAAGTGAATAAGAAAAGTAAGAAAAGAAGAGTAATTTAATTTTTTAAGTCTGTAAGCTTTGATAAGATTATAAAGAGTAGTTAGTTTTGAAAGTAAAGTGAAGAAGAAAAGTAAGAAAAGAAGAGTAATTTCATTTTTAAGTTTGGAAGCTTTGATAAGAGTTATAATGAGTAGTTAGTTTTAAAAGTGAATAAGAAAAGTAAGAAAAGAAGAGTAATTTCATTTTTAAGTTTGGAAGCTTTGATAAGATTGTAGTTATTAAGAGTTAGTTTTGAAAATAAAGTGAATAAGAAAAGTAAGAAAAGAAGAGTAATTTCATTTTTAAGTTTGGAAGCTTGGATAAGATTATAAAGAGTTAGTTTTAAAAGAAAAGTGAATAAGAAAAGTAATAAAAGAAGAGTAATTTAATTTTTTAAGTCTGTAAGCTTTGATAAGATTATAAAGAGTTAGTTTTGAAAATAAAGTGAAGAAGAAAAGTAAGAAAAGAAGAGTAATTTCATTTTTAAGTTTGGAAGCTTTGATAAAATTATAAAGAGTAGTTAGTTTTAAAAGTAAAGTGAATAAGAAAAGTAAGAAAAGAAGAGTAATTTAATTTTTTAAGTCTGTAAGCTTTGATAAGATTATAAAGAGTAGTTAGTTTTAAAAGTAAAGTGAAGAAGAAAAGTAAGAAAAGAAGAGTAATTTCATTTTTAAGTTTGGAAGCTTTGATAAGATTATAAAGAGTAGTTAGTTTTAAAAGTAAAGTGAAGAAGAAAAGTAAGAAAAGAAGAGTAATTTCATTTTTAAGTTTGGAAGCTTTGATAAGATTATAAAGAGTAGTTAGTTTTGAAAGTAAAGTGAAGAAGAAAAGAAGAGTAATTTCATTTTTAAGTTTGGAAGCTTTGATAAGATTATAAAGAGTAGTTAGTTTTGAAAGTAAAGTGAAGAAGAAAAGTAAGAAAAGAAGAGTAATTTCATTTTTAAGTTTGGAAGCTTTGATAAGATTATAAAGAGTTAGTTTTGAAAGTAAAGTGAAGAAGAAAAGTAAGAAAAGAAGAGTAATTTCATTTTTAAGTTTGGAAGCTTTGATAAGATTATAAAGAGTAGTTAGTTTTAAAAGTAAAGTGAAGAAGAAAAGTAAGAAAAGTAAGAAAAGAAGAGTAATTTCATTTTTAAGTTTGGAAGCTTTGATAAGATTATAAAGAGTAGTTAGTTTTGAAAGTAAAGTGAAGAAGAAAAGTAAGAAAAGAAGAGTAATTTCATTTTTAAGTTTGGAAGCTTTGATAAGAGTTATAATGAGTAGTTAGTTTTGAAAGTAAAGTGAAGAAGAAAAGTAAGAAAAGAAGAGTAATTTCATTTTTAAGTTTGGAAGCTTTGATAAGATTATAAAGAGTAGTTAGTTTTGAAAGTAAATTGAAGAAGAAAAGTAAGAAAAGTAAGAAAAGAAGAGTAATTTCATTTTTAAGTTTGGAAGCTTTGATAAGATTATAAAGAGTAGTTAGTTTTGAAAGTAAAGTGAAGAAGAAAAGTAAGAAAAGAAGAGTAATTTCATTTTTAAGTTTGGAAGCTTTGATAAGATTATAAAGAGTAGTTAGTTTTGAAAGTAAAGTGAAGAAGAAAAGTAAGAAAAGAAGAGTAATTTCATTTTTAAGTTTGGAAGCTTTGATAAGATTATAAAGAGTAGTTAGTTTTGAAAGTAAAGTGAAGAAGAAAAGTAAGAAAAGTAAGAAAAGAAGAGTAATTTCATTTTTAAGTTTGGAAGCTTTGATAAGATTATAAAGAGTAGTTAGTTTTGAAAGTAAAGTGAAGAAGAAAAGTAAGAAAAGAAGAGTAATTTCATTTTTAAGTTTGGAAGCTTTGATAAGAGTTATAATGAGTAGTTAGTTTTGAAAGTAAAGTGAAGAAGAAAAGTAAGAAAAGAAGAGTAATTTCATTTTTAAGTTTGGAAGCTTTGATAAGATTATAAAGAGTAGTTAGTTTTAAAAGTAAAGTGAAGAAGAAAAGTAAGAAAAGAAGAGTAATTTCATTTTTAAGTTTGGAAGCTTTGATAAGATTATAAAGAGTAGTTAGTTTTGAAAGTAAAGTGAAGAAGAAAAGTAAGAAAAGAAGAGTAATTTCATTTTTAAGTTTGGAAGCTTTGATAAGATTATAAAGAGTTAGTTTTGAAAGTAAAGTGAAGAAGAAAAGTAAGAAAAGAAGAGTAATTTCATTTTTAAGTTTGGAAGCTTTGATAAGATTATAAAGAGTAGTTAGTTTTGAAAGTAAAGTGAAGAAGAAAAGAAATAGTAATTTCAGTTTTTAAGTTATTAAGCTTTGATAAGATTGTAGTTATAAAGAGTAGTTAGTTTTAAAAGTGAATAGGAAAAGTAAGAAAAGAAGAGTAATTTCATTTTTAAGTTTGGAAGCTTGGATAAGATTATAAAGAGTTAGTTTTAAAAGAAAAGTGAATAAGAAAAGTAATAAAAGAAGAGTAATTTAATTTTTTAAGTCTGTAAGCTTTGATAAGATTATAAAGAGTTAGTTTTGAAAATAAAGTGAAGAAGAAAAGTAAGAAAAGAAGAGTAATTTCATTTTTAAGTTTGGAAGCTTTGATAAGATTATAAAGAGTAGTTAGTTTTAAAAGTAAAGTGAAGAAGAAAAGTAAGAAAAGAAGAGTAATTTCATTTTTAAGTTTGGAAGCTTGGATAAGATTATAAAGAGTTAGTTTTAAAAGAAAAGTGAATAAGAAAAGTAAGAAAAGAAGAGTAATTTAATTTTTTAAGTCTGTAAGCTTTGATAAGATTATAAAGAGTAGTTAGTTTTAAAAGTAAAGTGAAGAAGAAAAGTAAGAAAAGAAGAGTAATTTCATTTTTAAGTTTGGAAGCTTTGATAAGATTATAAAGAGTAGTTAGTTTTAAAAGTGAATAAGAAAAGTAAGAAAAGAAGAGTAATTTCATTTTTAAGTTTGGAAGCTTTGATAAGATTATAAAGAGTAGTTAGTTTTGAAAGTAAAGTGAAGAAGAAAAGTAAGAAAAGAAGAGTAATTTCATTTTTAAGTTTGGAAGCTTTGATAAGATTATAAAGAGTAGTTAGTTTTGAAAGTAAAGTGAAGAAGAAAAGAAATAGTAATTTCAGTTTTTAAGTTATTAAGCTTTGATAAGATTGTAGTTATAAAGAGTAGTTAGTTTTAAAAGTGAATAGGAAAAGTAAGAAAAGAAGAGTAATTTCAGTTTTTAAGTTATTAAGCTTTGATAAGAGTTATAATGAGCAGTTAGTTTTTAAAGTGAAGAAGAAAAGTAAGAAAAGAAGAGTAATTTCAGTTTTTAAGTCTGTAAGCTTTGATAAGATTATAAAGAGTAGTTAGTTTTGAAAGTAAAGTGAATAAGAAAAGTAAGAAAAGAAGAGTAATTTCATTTTTAAGTTTGGAAGCTTTGATAAGATTATAAAGAGTAGTTAGTTTTGAAAGTAAAGTGAAGAAGAAAAGTAAGAAAAGAAGAGTAATTTCATTTTTAAGTTTGGAAGCTTTGATAAGATTATAAAGAGTTAGTTTTAAAAGAAAAGTGAATAAGAAAAGTAAGAAAAGAAGAGTAATTTCATTTTTAAGTTTGGAAGCTTTGATAAGATTATAAAGAGTAGTTAGTTTGTAAAGTAAAGTGAAGAAGAAAAGTAAGAAAAGAAGAGTAATTTCATTTTTAAGTTTGGAAGCTTTGATAAGATTATAAAGAGTAGTTAGTTTTAAAAGAAAAGTGAATAAGAAAAGTAAGAAAAGAAGAGTAATTTAATTTTTTAAGTCTGTAAGCTTTGATAAGATTATAAAGAGTAGTTAGTTTTGAAAGTAAAGTGAAGAAGAAAAGTAAGAAAAGAAGAGTAATTTCATTTTTAAGTTTGGAAGCTTTGATAAGAGTTATAATGAGTAGTTAGTTTTAAAAGTGAATAAGAAAAGTAAGAAAAGAAGAGTAATTTCATTTTTAAGTTTGGAAGCTTTGATAAGATTGTAGTTATTAAGAGTTAGTTTTGAAAATAAAGTGAATAAGAAAAGTAAGAAAAGAAGAGTAATTTCATTTTTAAGTTTGGAAGCTTGGATAAGATTATAAAGAGTTAGTTTTAAAAGAAAAGTGAATAAGAAAAGTAATAAAAGAAGAGTAATTTAATTTTTTAAGTCTGTAAGCTTTGATAAGATTATAAAGAGTTAGTTTTGAAAATAAAGTGAAGAAGAAAAGTAAGAAAAGAAGAGTAATTTCATTTTTAAGTTTGGAAGCTTTGATAAAATTATAAAGAGTAGTTAGTTTTAAAAGTAAAGTGAATAAGAAAAGTAAGAAAAGAAGAGTAATTTAATTTTTTAAGTCTGTAAGCTTTGATAAGATTATAAAGAGTAGTTAGTTTTAAAAGTAAAGTGAAGAAGAAAAGTAAGAAAAGAAGAGTAATTTCATTTTTAAGTTTGGAAGCTTTGATAAGATTATAAAGAGTAGTTAGTTTTAAAAGTAAAGTGAAGAAGAAAAGTAAGAAAAGAAGAGTAATTTCATTTTTAAGTTTGGAAGCTTTGATAAGATTATAAAGAGTAGTTAGTTTTGAAAGTAAAGTGAAGAAGAAAAGAAGAGTAATTTCATTTTTAAGTTTGGAAGCTTTGATAAGATTATAAAGAGTAGTTAGTTTTGAAAGTAAAGTGAAGAAGAAAAGTAAGAAAAGAAGAGTAATTTCATTTTTAAGTTTGGAAGCTTTGATAAGATTATAAAGAGTTAGTTTTGAAAGTAAAGTGAAGAAGAAAAGTAAGAAAAGAAGAGTAATTTCATTTTTAAGTTTGGAAGCTTTGATAAGATTATAAAGAGTAGTTAGTTTTAAAAGTAAAGTGAAGAAGAAAAGTAAGAAAAGTAAGAAAAGAAGAGTAATTTCATTTTTAAGTTTGGAAGCTTTGATAAGATTATAAAGAGTAGTTAGTTTTGAAAGTAAAGTGAAGAAGAAAAGTAAGAAAAGAAGAGTAATTTCATTTTTAAGTTTGGAAGCTTTGATAAGAGTTATAATGAGTAGTTAGTTTTGAAAGTAAAGTGAAGAAGAAAAGTAAGAAAAGAAGAGTAATTTCATTTTTAAGTTTGGAAGCTTTGATAAGATTATAAAGAGTAGTTAGTTTTAAAAGTAAAGTGAAGAAGAAAAGTAAGAAAAGAAGAGTAATTTCATTTTTAAGTTTGGAAGCTTTGATAAGATTATAAAGAGTAGTTAGTTTTGAAAGTAAAGTGAAGAAGAAAAGTAAGAAAAGAAGAGTAATTTCATTTTTAAGTTTGGAAGCTTTGATAAGATTATAAAGAGTTAGTTTTGAAAGTAAAGTGAAGAAGAAAAGTAAGAAAAGAAGAGTAATTTCAGTTTTTAAGTCTGTAAGCTTTGATAAGATTATAAAGAGTAGTTAGTTTTGAAAGTAAAGTGAATAAGAAAAGTAAGAAAAGAAGAGTAATTTCATTTTTAAGTTTGGAAGCTTTGATAAGATTATAAAGAGTAGTTAGTTTTGAAAGTAAAGTGAAGAAGAAAAGTAAGAAAAGAAGAGTAATTTCATTTTTAAGTTTGGAAGCTTTGATAAGATTATAAAGAGTTAGTTTTAAAAGAAAAGTGAATAAGAAAAGTAAGAAAAGAAGAGTAATTTCATTTTTAAGTTTGGAAGCTTTGATAAGATTATAAAGAGTAGTTAGTTTGTAAAGTAAAGTGAAGAAGAAAAGTAAGAAAAGAAGAGTAATTTCATTTTTAAGTTTGGAAGCTTTGATAAGATTATAAAGAGTAGTTAGTTTTAAAAGAAAAGTGAATAAGAAAAGTAAGAAAAGAAGAGTAATTTAATTTTTTAAGTCTGTAAGCTTTGATAAGATTATAAAGAGTAGTTAGTTTTGAAAGTAAAGTGAAGAAGAAAAGTAAGAAAAGAAGAGTAATTTCATTTTTAAGTTTGGAAGCTTTGATAAGAGTTATAATGAGTAGTTAGTTTTAAAAGTGAATAAGAAAAGTAAGAAAAGAAGAGTAATTTCATTTTTAAGTTTGGAAGCTTTGATAAGATTGTAGTTATTAAGAGTTAGTTTTGAAAATAAAGTGAATAAGAAAAGTAAGAAAAGAAGAGTAATTTCATTTTTAAGTTTGGAAGCTTGGATAAGATTATAAAGAGTTAGTTTTAAAAGAAAAGTGAATAAGAAAAGTAATAAAAGAAGAGTAATTTAATTTTTTAAGTCTGTAAGCTTTGATAAGATTATAAAGAGTTAGTTTTGAAAATAAAGTGAAGAAGAAAAGTAAGAAAAGAAGAGTAATTTCATTTTTAAGTTTGGAAGCTTTGATAAAATTATAAAGAGTAGTTAGTTTTAAAAGTAAAGTGAATAAGAAAAGTAAGAAAAGAAGAGTAATTTAATTTTTTAAGTCTGTAAGCTTTGATAAGATTATAAAGAGTAGTTAGTTTTAAAAGTAAAGTGAAGAAGAAAAGTAAGAAAAGAAGAGTAATTTCATTTTTAAGTTTGGAAGCTTTGATAAGATTATAAAGAGTAGTTAGTTTTAAAAGTAAAGTGAAGAAGAAAAGTAAGAAAAGAAGAGTAATTTCATTTTTAAGTTTGGAAGCTTTGATAAGATTATAAAGAGTAGTTAGTTTTGAAAGTAAAGTGAAGAAGAAAAGAAGAGTAATTTCATTTTTAAGTTTGGAAGCTTTGATAAGATTATAAAGAGTAGTTAGTTTTGAAAGTAAAGTGAAGAAGAAAAGTAAGAAAAGAAGAGTAATTTCATTTTTAAGTTTGGAAGCTTTGATAAGATTATAAAGAGTAGTTAGTTTTGAAAGTAAAGTGAAGAAGAAAAGTAAGAAAAGAAGAGTAATTTCATTTTTAAGTTTGGAAGCTTTGATAAGATTATAAAGAGTAGTTAGTTTTGAAAGTAAAGTGAAGAAGAAAAGTAAGAAAAGAAGAGTAATTTCATTTTTAAGTTTGGAAGCTTTGATAAGATTATAAAGAGTAGTTAGTTTTGAAAGTAAAGTGAAGAAGAAAAGTAAGAAAAGAAGAGTAATTTCATTTTTAAGTTTGGAAGCTTTGATAAGAGTTATAATGAGTAGTTAGTTTTGAAAGTAAAGTGAAGAAGAAAAGTAAGAAAAGAAGAGTAATTTCATTTTTAAGTTTGGAAGCTTTGATAAGATTATAAAGAGTAGTTAGTTTTGAAAGTAAATTGAAGAAGAAAAGTAAGAAAAGTAAGAAAAGAAGAGTAATTTCATTTTTAAGTTTGGAAGCTTTGATAAGATTATAAAGAGTAGTTAGTTTTGAAAGTAAAGTGAAGAAGAAAAGTAAGAAAAGAAGAGTAATTTCATTTTTAAGTTTGGAAGCTTTGATAAGATTATAAAGAGTAGTTAGTTTTGAAAGTAAAGTGAAGAAGAAAAGTAAGAAAAGAAGAGTAATTTCATTTTTAAGTTTGGAAGCTTTGATAAGATTATAAAGAGTAGTTAGTTTTGAAAGTAAAGTGAAGAAGAAAAGTAAGAAAAGTAAGAAAAGAAGAGTAATTTCATTTTTAAGTTTGGAAGCTTTGATAAGATTATAAAGAGTAGTTAGTTTTGAAAGTAAAGTGAAGAAGAAAAGTAAGAAAAGAAGAGTAATTTCATTTTTAAGTTTGGAAGCTTTGATAAGAGTTATAATGAGTAGTTAGTTTTGAAAGTAAAGTGAAGAAGAAAAGTAAGAAAAGAAGAGTAATTTCATTTTTAAGTTTGGAAGCTTTGATAAGATTATAAAGAGTAGTTAGTTTTAAAAGTAAAGTGAAGAAGAAAAGTAAGAAAAGAAGAGTAATTTCATTTTTAAGTTTGGAAGCTTTGATAAGATTATAAAGAGTAGTTAGTTTTGAAAGTAAAGTGAAGAAGAAAAGTAAGAAAAGAAGAGTAATTTCATTTTTAAGTTTGGAAGCTTTGATAAGATTATAAAGAGTTAGTTTTGAAAGTAAAGTGAAGAAGAAAAGTAAGAAAAGAAGAGTAATTTCATTTTTAAGTTTGGAAGCTTTGATAAGATTATAAAGAGTAGTTAGTTTTGAAAGTAAAGTGAAGAAGAAAAGAAATAGTAATTTCAGTTTTTAAGTTATTAAGCTTTGATAAGATTGTAGTTATAAAGAGTAGTAAGTTTTAAAAGTGAATAGGAAAAGTAAGAAAAGAAGAGTAATTTCATTTTTAAGTTTGGAAGCTTGGATAAGATTATAAAGAGTTAGTTTTAAAAGAAAAGTGAATAAGAAAAGTAATAAAAGAAGAGTAATTTAATTTTTTAAGTCTGTAAGCTTTGATAAGATTATAAAGAGTTAGTTTTGAAAATAAAGTGAAGAAGAAAAGTAAGAAAAGAAGAGTAATTTCATTTTTAAGTTTGGAAGCTTTGATAAGATTATAAAGAGTAGTTAGTTTTAAAAGTAAAGTGAAGAAGAAAAGTAAGAAAAGAAGAGTAATTTCATTTTTAAGTTTGGAAGCTTGGATAAGATTATAAAGAGTTAGTTTTAAAAGAAAAGTGAATAAGAAAAGTAAGAAAAGAAGAGTAATTTAATTTTTTAAGTCTGTAAGCTTTGATAAGATTATAAAGAGTAGTTAGTTTTAAAAGTAAAGTGAAGAAGAAAAGTAAGAAAAGAAGAGTAATTTCATTTTTAAGTTTGGAAGCTTTGATAAGATTATAAAGAGTAGTTAGTTTTAAAAGTGAATAAGAAAAGTAAGAAAAGAAGAGTAATTTCATTTTTAAGTTTGGAAGCTTTGATAAGATTATAAAGAGTAGTTAGTTTTGAAAGTAAAGTGAAGAAGAAAAGTAAGAAAAGAAGAGTAATTTCATTTTTAAGTTTGGAAGCTTTGATAAGATTATAAAGAGTAGTTAGTTTTGAAAGTAAA
Source organism: Loxodes magnus (assembly GCA_946699065.1). NCBI lineage: Eukaryota > Ciliophora > Karyorelictea > Loxodida > Loxodidae > Loxodes > Loxodes magnus. The sequence continues at coordinate 55,719 of CAMPDV010002712.1, forward strand.
GTGAAGAAGAAAAGTAAGAAAAGAAGAGTAATTTCATTTTTAAGTCTGTAAGCTTTGATAAGATTATAAAGAGTAGTTAGTTTTGAAAGTAAAGTGAAGAAGAAAAGTAAGAAAAGAAGAGTAATTTCATTTTTAAGTTTGGAAGCTTTGATAAGATTATAAAGAGTAGTTAGTTTTAAAAGTAAAGTGAAGAAGAAAAGTAAGAAAAGAAGAATAATTTCATTTTTAAGTTTGGAAGCTTTGATAAGATTATAAAGAGTAGTTAGTTTTGAAAGTAAAGTGAAGAAGAAAAGTAAGAAAAGAAGAGTAATTTCATTTTTAAGTTTGGAAGCTTTGATAAGATTATAAAGAGTAGTTAGTTTTGAAAGTAAAGTGAAGAAGAAAAGTAAGAAAAGAAGAGTAATTTCATTTTTAAGTTTGGAAGCTTTGATAAGATTATAAAGAGTAGTTAGTTTTGAAAGTAAAGTGAAGAAGAAAAGTAAGAAAAGAAGAGTAATTTCATTTTTAAGTTTGGAAGCTTTGATAAGATTATAAAGAGTAGTTAGTTTTAAAAGTAAAGTGAAGAAGAAAAGTAAGAAAAGAAGAGTAATTTCATTTTTAAGTTTGGAAGCTTTGATAAGATTATAAAGAGTAGTTAGTTTTGAAAGTAAAGTGAAGAAGAAAAGTAAGAAAAGAAGAGTAATTTCATTTTTAAGTTTGGAAGCTTTGATAAGATTATAAAGAGTTAGTTTTGAAAGTAAAGTGAAGAAGAAAAGTAAGAAAAGAAGAGTAATTTCATTTTTAAGTTTGGAAGCTTTGATAAGATTATAAAGAGTAGTTAGTTTTGAAAGTAAAGTGAAGAAGAAAAGAAATAGTAATTTCAGTTTTTAAGTTATTAAGCTTTGATAAGATTGTAGTTATAAAGAGTAGTTAGTTTTAAAAGTGAATAGGAAAAGTAAGAAAAGAAGAGTAATTTCATTTTTAAGTTTGGAAGCTTGGATAAGATTATAAAGAGTTAGTTTTAAAAGAAAAGTGAATAAGAAAAGTAATAAAAGAAGAGTAATTTAATTTTTTAAGTCTGTAAGCTTTGATAAGATTATAAAGAGTTAGTTTTGAAAATAAAGTGAAGAAGAAAAGTAAGAAAAGAAGAGTAATTTCATTTTTAAGTTTGGAAGCTTTGATAAGATTATAAAGAGTAGTTAGTTTTAAAAGTAAAGTGAAGAAGAAAAGTAAGAAAAGAAGAGTAATTTCATTTTTAAGTTTGGAAGCTTGGATAAGATTATAAAGAGTTAGTTTTAAAAGAAAAGTGAATAAGAAAAGTAAGAAAAGAAGAGTAATTTAATTTTTTAAGTCTGTAAGCTTTGATAAGATTATAAAGAGTAGTTAGTTTTAAAAGTAAAGTGAAGAAGAAAAGTAAGAAAAGAAGAGTAATTTCATTTTTAAGTTTGGAAGCTTTGATAAGATTATAAAGAGTAGTTAGTTTTAAAAGTGAATAAGAAAAGTAAGAAAAGAAGAGTAATTTCATTTTTAAGTTTGGAAGCTTTGATAAGATTATAAAGAGTAGTTAGTTTTGAAAGTAAAGTGAAGAAGAAAAGTAAGAAAAGAAGAGTAATTTCATTTTTAAGTTTGGAAGCTTTGATAAGATTATAAAGAGTAGTTAGTTTTGAAAGTAAAGTGAAGAAGAAAAGTAAGAAAAGAAGAGTAATTTCATTTTTAAGTCTGTAAGCTTTGATAAGATTATAAAGAGTAGTTAGTTTTGAAAGTAAAGTGAAGAAGAAAAGTAAGAAAAGAAGAGTAATTTCATTTTTAAGTTTGGAAGCTTTGATAAGATTATAAAGAGTAGTTAGTTTTAAAAGTAAAGTGAAGAAGAAAAGTAAGAAAAGAAGAGTAATTTCATTTTTAAGTTTGGAAGCTTTGATAAGATTATAAAGAGTAGTTAGTTTTGAAAGTAAAGTGAAGAAGAAAAGTAAGAAAAGAAGAGTAATTTCATTTTTAAGTTTGGAAGCTTTGATAAGATTATAAAGAGTAGTTAGTTTTGAAAGTAAAGTGAAGAAGAAAAGTAAGAAAAGAAGAGTAATTTCATTTTTAAGTTTGGAAGCTTTGATAAGATTATAAAGAGTAGTTAGTTTTGAAAGTAAAGTGAAGAAGAAAAGTAAGAAAAGAAGAGTAATTTCATTTTTAAGTTTGGAAGCTTTGATAAGATTATAAAGAGTAGTTAGTTTTGAAAGTAAAGTGAAGAAGAAAAGTAAGAAAAGAAGAGTAATTTCATTTTTAAGTTTGGAAGCTTTGATAAGATTATAAAGAGTAGTTAGTTTTAAAAGTAAAGTGAAGAAGAAAAGTAAGAAAAGAAGAGTAATTTCATTTTTAAGTTTGGAAGCTTTGATAAGATTATAAAGAGTAGTTAGTTTTGAAAGTAAAGTGAAGAAGAAAAGTAAGAAAAGAAGAGTAATTTCATTTTTAAGTTTGGAAGTTTTGATAAGATTATAAAGAGTAGTTAGTTTTGAAAGTAAAGTGAAGAAGAAAAGTAAGAAAAGAAGAGTAATTTCATTTTTAAGTTTGGAAGCTTTGATAAGATTATAAAGAGTAGTTAGTTTTGAAAGTAAAGTGAAGAAGAAAAGTAAGAAAAGAAGAGTAATTTCATTTTTAAGTTTGGAAGCTTTGATAAGATTATAAAGAGTAGTTAGTTTTGAAAGTAAAGTGAAGAAGAAAAGTAAGAAAAGAAGAGTAATTTCATTTTTAAGTTTGGAAGCTTTGATAAGATTATAAAGAGTAGTTAGTTTTGAAAGTAAAGTGAAGAAGAAAAGTAAGAAAAGAAGAGTAATTTCATTTTTAAGTTTGGAAGCTTTGATAAGATTATAAAGAGTAGTTAGTTTTGAAAGTAAAGTGAAGAAGAAAAGTAAGAAAAGTAAGAAAAGAAGAGTAATTTCATTTTTAAGTTTGGAAGCTTTGATAAGATTATAAAGAGTAGTTAGTTTTGAAAGTAAAGTGAAGAAGAAAAGTAAGAAAAGAAGAGTAATTTCATTTTTAAGTTTGGAAGCTTTGATAAGATTATAAAGAGTAGTTAGTTTTGAAAGTAAAGTGAAGAAGAAAAGTAAGAAAAGAAGAGTAATTTCATTTTTAAGTTTGGAAGCTTTGATAAGATTATAAAGAGTAGTTAGTTTTGAAAGTAAAGTGAAGAAGAAAAGTAAGAAAAGAAGAGTAATTTCATTTTTAAGTTTGGAAGCTTTGATAAGATTATAAAGAGTAGTTAGTTTTGAAAGTAAAGTGAAGAAGAAAAGTAAGAAAAGAAGAGTAATTTCATTTTTAAGTTTGGAAGCTTTGATAAGATTATAAAGAGTAGTTAGTTTTGAAAGTAAAGTGAAGAAGAAAAGTAAGAAAAGAAGAGTAATTTCATTTTTAAGTTTGGAAGCTTTGATAAGATTATAAAGAGTAGTTAGTTTTGAAAGTAAAGTGAAGAAGAAAAGTAAGAAAAGTAAGAAAAGAAGAGTAATTTCATTTTTAAGTTTGGAAGCTTTGATAAGATTATAAAGAGTAGTTAGTTTTGAAAGTAAAGTGAAGAAGAAAAGTAAGAAAAGAAGAGTAATTTCATTTTTAAGTTTGGAAGCTTTGATAAGATTATAAAGAGTAGTTAGTTTTGAAAGTAAAGTGAAGAAGAAAAGTAAGAAAAGAAGAGTAATTTCATTTTTAAGTTTGGAAGCTTTGATAAGATTATAAAGAGTAGTTAGTTTTGAAAGTAAAGTGAAGAAGAAAAGTAAGAAAAGAAGAGTAATTTCATTTTTAAGTTTGGAAGCTTTGATAAGATTATAAAGAGTAGTTAGTTTTGAAAGTAAAGTGAAGAAGAAAAGTAAGAAAAGAAGAGTAATTTCATTTTTAAGTTTGGAAGCTTTGATAAGATTATAAAGAGTAGTTAGTTTTGAAAGTAAAGTGAAGAAGAAAAGTAAGAAAAGAAGAGTAATTTCATTTTTAAGTTTGGAAGCTTTGATAAGATTATAAAGAGTAGTTAGTTTTAAAAGTAAAGTGAAGAAGAAAAGTAAGAAAAGAAGAGTAATTTCATTTTTAAGTTTGGAAGCTTGGATAAGATTATAAAGAGTTAGTTTTAAAAGAAAAGTGAATAAGAAAAGTAAGAAAAGAAGAGTAATTTAATTTTTTAAGTCTGTAAGCTTTGATAAGATTATAAAGAGTAGTTAGTTTTAAAAGTAAAGTGAAGAAGAAAAGTAAGAAAAGAAGAGTAATTTCATTTTTAAGTTTGGAAGCTTTGATAAGATTATAAAGAGTAGTTAGTTTTAAAAGTGAATAAGAAAAGTAAGAAAAGAAGAGTAATTTCATTTTTAAGTTTGGAAGCTTTGATAAGATTATAAAGAGTAGTTAGTTTTGAAAGTAAAGTGAAGAAGAAAAGTAAGAAAAGAAGAGTAATTTCATTTTTAAGTTTGGAAGCTTTGATAAGATTATAAAGAGTAGTTAGTTTTGAAAGTAAAGTGAAGAAGAAAAGTAAGAAAAGAAGAGTAATTTCATTTTTAAGTCTGTAAGCTTTGATAAGATTATAAAGAGTAGTTAGTTTTGAAAGTAAAGTGAAGAAGAAAAGTAAGAAAAGAAGAGTAATTTCATTTTTAAGTTTGGAAGCTTTGATAAGATTATAAAGAGTAGTTAGTTTTAAAAGTAAAGTGAAGAAGAAAAGTAAGAAAAGAAGAGTAATTTCATTTTTAAGTTTGGAAGCTTTGATAAGATTATAAAGAGTAGTTAGTTTTGAAAGTAAAGTGAAGAAGAAAAGTAAGAAAAGAAGAGTAATTTCATTTTTAAGTTTGGAAGCTTTGATAAGATTATAAAGAGTAGTTAGTTTTGAAAGTAAAGTGAAGAAGAAAAGTAAGAAAAGAAGAGTAATTTCATTTTTAAGTTTGGAAGCTTTGATAAGATTATAAAGAGTAGTTAGTTTTGAAAGTAAAGTGAAGAAGAAAAGTAAGAAAAGAAGAGTAATTTCATTTTTAAGTTTGGAAGCTTTGATAAGATTATAAAGAGTAGTTAGTTTTGAAAGTAAAGTGAAGAAGAAAAGTAAGAAAAGAAGAGTAATTTCATTTTTAAGTTTGGAAGCTTTGATAAGATTATAAAGAGTAGTTAGTTTTGAAAGTAAAGTGAAGAAGAAAAGTAAGAAAAGAAGAGTAATTTCATTTTTAA
>CAMPDV010002713.1:0-59569 GCA_946699065.1 Loxodes magnus
TAATAAAAGTGAAGAAGTAAAGTAAGAAAAGAAGATAGAATTTCAGATTTAAGGAGTATGCTTTTAAGTAATAAGTATTAATAAAAGTGAAGAAGTAAAGTAAGAAAAGAAGATAGAATTTCAGATTTAATGAGTATGCTTTTAAGTAATAAGTTTTTATGAAAGTGAAGAAGTAAAGTAAGAAAAGAAGATAGAATTTCAGATTTAAGGAGTATGCTTTTAGTAATAAGAATTAATAAAAGTGAAGAAGTAAAGTAAGAAAAGAAGATAGAATTTCAGATTTAAGGAGTATGCTTTTAGTAATAAGAATTAATAAAAGTGAAGAAGTAAAGTAAGAAAAGAAGATAGAATTTCAGATTTAAGGAGTATGTTTTAAGTAATAAGTTTTTATGAAAGTGAAGAAGTAAAGTAAGAAAAGAAGATAGAATTTCAGATTTAAGGAGTATGCTTTTAGTAATAAGAATTAATAAAAGTGAAGAAGTAAAGTAAGAAAAGAAGATAGAATTTCAGATTTAAGGAGTATGCTTTTAGTAATAAGAATTAATAAAAGTGAAGAAGTAAAGTAAGAAAAGAAGATAGAATTTCAGATTTAAGGAGTATGTTTTAAGTAATAAGAATTAATTAAAGTGAGGAAATACTCTAGAAAAGAAGATAGAATTTCAGATTTAAGGAGTATGCTTTTAGTAATAAGAATTAATAAAAGTGAAGAAGTAAAGTAAGAAAAGAAGATAGAATTTCAGATTTAAGGAGTATGCTTTTAGTAATAAGTATTAATAAAAGTGAAGAAGTAAAGTAAGAAAAGAAGATAGAATTTCAGATTTAAGGAGTATGCTTTTAAGTAATAAGAATTAATAAAAGTGAAGAAGTAAAGTAAGAAAAGAAGATAGAATTTCAGATTTAAGGAGTATGTTTTAAGTAATAAGTTTTTATGAAAGTGAAGAAGTAAAGTAAGAAAAGAAGATAGAATTTCAGATTTAAGGAGTATGCTTTTAGTAATAAGTATTTATAAAAGTGAAGAAGTAAAGTAAGAAAAGAAGATAGAATTTCAGATTTAAGGAGTATGTTTTAAGTAATAAGAATTAATAAAAGTGAGGAAATACTCTAGAAAAGAAGATAGAATTTCAGATTTAAGGAGTATGTTTTAAGTAATAAGTATTAATAAAAGTGAAGAAGTAAAGTAAGAAAAGAAGATAGAATTTCAGATTTAAGGAGTATGCTTTTAAGTAATAAGAATTAATAAAAGTGAAGAAGTAAAGTAAGAAAAGAAGATAGAATTTCAGATTTAAGGAGTATGTTTTAAGTAATAAGTTTTTATGAAAGTGAAGAAGTAAAGTAAGAAAAGAAGATAGAATTTCAGATTTAAGGAGTATGCTTTTAGTAATAAGTATTTATAAAAGTGAAGAAGTAAAGTAAGAAAAGAAGATAGAATTTCAGATTTAAGGAGTATGTTTTAAGTAATAAGAATTAATAAAAGTGAGGAAATACTCTAGAAAAGAAGATAGAATTTCAGATTTAAGGAGTATGTTTTAAGTAATAAGTTTTTATGAAAGTGAAGAAGTAAAGTAAGAAAAGAAGATAGAATTTCAGATTTAAGGAGTATGTTTTAAGTAATAAGTATTAATAAAAGTGAAGAAGTAAAGTAAGAAAAGAAGATAGAATTTCAGATTTAAGGAGTATGTTTTAAGTAATAAGTATTTATAAAAGTGAAGAAGTAAAATAAGAAAAGAAGATAGAATTTCAGATTTAAGGAGTATGCTTTTAGTAATAAGAATTAATAAAAGTGAAGAAGTAAAGTAAGAAAAGAAGATAGAATTTCAGATTTAAGGAGTATGCTTTTAGTAATAAGAATTAATAAAAGTGAAGAAGTAAAGTAAGAAAAGAAGATAGAATTTCAGATTTAAGGAGTATGCTTTTAGTAATAAGAATTAATAAAAGTGAAGAAGTAAAGTAAGAAAAGAAGATAGAATTTCAGATTTAAGGAGTATGCTTTTAAGTAATAAGAATTAATAAAAGTGAAGAAGTAAAGTAAGAAAAGAAGATAGAATTTCAGATTTAAGGAGTATGTTTTAAGTAATAAGTTTTTATGAAAGTGAAGAAGTAAAGTAAGAAAAGAAGATAGAATTTCAGATTTAAGGAGTATGCTTTTAGTAATAAGAATTAATAAAAGTGAAGAAGTAAAGTAAGAAAAGAAGATAGAATTTCAGATTTAAGGAGTATGCTTTTAGTAATAAGAATTAATAAAAGTGAAGAAGTAAAGTAAGAAAAGAAGATAGAATTTCAGATTTAAGGAGTATGCTTTTAGTAATAAGAATTAATAAAAGTGAAGAAGTAAAGTAAGAAAAGAAGATAGAATTTCAGATTTAAGGAGTATGTTTTAAGTAATAAGAATTAATAAAAGTGAAGAAGTAAAGTAAGAAAAGAAGATAGAATTTCAGATTTAAGGAGTATGTTTTAAGTAATAAGTTTTTATGAAAGTGAAGAAGTAAAGTAAGAAAAGAAGATAGAATTTCAGATTTAAGGAGTATGCTTTTAGTAATAAGAATTAATAAAAGTGAAGAAGTAAAGTAAGAAAAGAAGATAGAATTTCAGATTTAAGGAGTATGCTTTTAGTAATAAGAATTAATAAAAGTGAAGAAGTAAAGTAAGAAAAGAAGATAGAATTTCAGATTTAAGGAGTATGTTTTAAGTAATAAGTTTTTATGAAAGTGAAGAAGTAAAGTAAGAAAAGAAGATAGAATTTCAGATTTAAGGAGTATGCTTTTAGTAATAAGTATTAATAAAAGTGAAGAAGTAAAGTAAGAAAAGAAGATAGAATTTCAGATTTAAGGAGTATGCTTTTAGTAATAAGAATTAATAAAAGTGAAGAAGTAAAGTAAGAAAAGAAGATAGAATTTCAGATTAATAAGAATTAATAAAAGTGAAGAAGTAAAGTAAGAAAAGAAGATAGAATTTCAGATTTAAGGAGTATGCTTTTAGTAATAAGAATTAATAAAAGTGAAGAAGTAAAGTAAGAAAAGAAGATAGAATTTCAGATTTAAGGAGTATGTTTTAAGTAATAAGAATTAATAAAAGTGAAGAAGTAAAGTAAGAAAAGAAGATAGAATTTCAGATTTAAGGAGTATGTTTTAAGTAATAAGTTTTTATGAAAGTGAAGAAGTAAAGTAAGAAAAGAAGATAGAATTTCAGATTTAAGGAGTATGCTTTTAGTAATAAGAATTAATAAAAGTGAAGAAGTAAAGTAAGAAAAGAAGATAGAATTTCAGATTTAAGGAGTATGCTTTTAGTAATAAGAATTAATAAAAGTGAAGAAGTAAAGTAAGAAAAGAAGATAGAATTTCAGATTTAAGGAGTATGTTTTAAGTAATAAGAATTAATTAAAGTGAGGAAATACTCTAGAAAAGAAGATAGAATTTCAGATTTAAGGAGTATGCTTTTAGTAATAAGAATTAATAAAAGTGAAGAAGTAAAGTAAGAAAAGAAGATAGAATTTCAGATTTAAGGAGTATGCTTTTAGTAATAAGTATTAATAAAAGTGAAGAAGTAAAGTAAGAAAAGAAGATAGAATTTCAGATTTAAGGAGTATGCTTTTAAGTAATAAGAATTAATAAAAGTGAAGAAGTAAAGTAAGAAAAGAAGATAGAATTTCAGATTTAAGGAGTATGTTTTAAGTAATAAGTTTTTATGAAAGTGAAGAAGTAAAGTAAGAAAAGAAGATAGAATTTCAGATTTAAGGAGTATGCTTTTAGTAATAAGTATTTATAAAAGTGAAGAAGTAAAGTAAGAAAAGAAGATAGAATTTCAGATTTAAGGAGTATGTTTTAAGTAATAAGAATTAATAAAAGTGAGGAAATACTCTAGAAAAGAAGATAGAATTTCAGATTTAAGGAGTATGTTTTAAGTAATAAGTATTAATAAAAGTGAAGAAGTAAAGTAAGAAAAGAAGATAGAATTTCAGATTTAAGGAGTATGCTTTTAAGTAATAAGAATTAATAAAAGTGAAGAAGTAAAGTAAGAAAAGAAGATAGAATTTCAGATTTAAGGAGTATGTTTTAAGTAATAAGTTTTTATGAAAGTGAAGAAGTAAAGTAAGAAAAGAAGATAGAATTTCAGATTTAAGGAGTATGCTTTTAGTAATAAGTATTTATAAAAGTGAAGAAGTAAAGTAAGAAAAGAAGATAGAATTTCAGATTTAAGGAGTATGTTTTAAGTAATAAGAATTAATAAAAGTGAGGAAATACTCTAGAAAAGAAGATAGAATTTCAGATTTAAGGAGTATGTTTTAAGTAATAAGTTTTTATGAAAGTGAAGAAGTAAAGTAAGAAAAGAAGATAGAATTTCAGATTTAAGGAGTATGTTTTAAGTAATAAGTATTAATAAAAGTGAAGAAGTAAAGTAAGAAAAGAAGATAGAATTTCAGATTTAAGGAGTATGTTTTAAGTAATAAGTATTTATAAAAGTGAAGAAGTAAAATAAGAAAAGAAGATAGAATTTCAGATTTAAGGAGTATGCTTTTAGTAATAAGAATTAATAAAAGTGAAGAAGTAAAGTAAGAAAAGAAGATAGAATTTCAGATTTAAGGAGTATGCTTTTAGTAATAAGAATTAATAAAAGTGAAGAAGTAAAGTAAGAAAAGAAGATAGAATTTCAGATTTAAGGAGTATGCTTTTAGTAATAAGAATTAATAAAAGTGAAGAAGTAAAGTAAGAAAAGAAGATAGAATTTCAGATTTAAGGAGTATGCTTTTAAGTAATAAGAATTAATAAAAGTGAAGAAGTAAAGTAAGAAAAGAAGATAGAATTTCAGATTTAAGGAGTATGTTTTAAGTAATAAGTTTTTATGAAAGTGAAGAAGTAAAGTAAGAAAAGAAGATAGAATTTCAGATTTAAGGAGTATGCTTTTAGTAATAAGAATTAATAAAAGTGAAGAAGTAAAGTAAGAAAAGAAGATAGAATTTCAGATTTAAGGAGTATGCTTTTAGTAATAAGAATTAATAAAAGTGAAGAAGTAAAGTAAGAAAAGAAGATAGAATTTCAGATTTAAGGAGTATGCTTTTAGTAATAAGAATTAATAAAAGTGAAGAAGTAAAGTAAGAAAAGAAGATAGAATTTCAGATTTAAGGAGTATGTTTTAAGTAATAAGAATTAATAAAAGTGAAGAAGTAAAGTAAGAAAAGAAGATAGAATTTCAGATTTAAGGAGTATGTTTTAAGTAATAAGTTTTTATGAAAGTGAAGAAGTAAAGTAAGAAAAGAAGATAGAATTTCAGATTTAAGGAGTATGCTTTTAGTAATAAGAATTAATAAAAGTGAAGAAGTAAAGTAAGAAAAGAAGATAGAATTTCAGATTTAAGGAGTATGCTTTTAGTAATAAGAATTAATAAAAGTGAAGAAGTAAAGTAAGAAAAGAAGATAGAATTTCAGATTTAAGGAGTATGTTTTAAGTAATAAGTTTTTATGAAAGTGAAGAAGTAAAGTAAGAAAAGAAGATAGAATTTCAGATTTAAGGAGTATGCTTTTAGTAATAAGTATTAATAAAAGTGAAGAAGTAAAGTAAGAAAAGAAGATAGAATTTCAGATTTAAGGAGTATGCTTTTAGTAATAAGAATTAATAAAAGTGAAGAAGTAAAGTAAGAAAAGAAGATAGAATTTCAGATTAATAAGAATTAATAAAAGTGAAGAAGTAAAGTAAGAAAAGAAGATAGAATTTCAGATTTAAGGAGTATGCTTTTAGTAATAAGAATTAATAAAAGTGAAGAAGTAAAGTAAGAAAAGAAGATAGAATTTCAGATTTAAGGAGTATGTTTTAAGTAATAAGAATTAATAAAAGTGAAGAAGTAAAGTAAGAAAAGAAGATAGAATTTCAGATTTAAGGAGTATGTTTTAAGTAATAAGTTTTTATGAAAGTGAAGAAGTAAAGTAAGAAAAGAAGATAGAATTTCAGATTTAAGGAGTATGCTTTTAGTAATAAGAATTAATAAAAGTGAAGAAGTAAAGTAAGAAAAGAAGATAGAATTTCAGATTTAAGGAGTATGTTTTAAGTAATAAGTTTTTATGAAAGTGAAGAAGTAAAGTAAGAAAAGAAGATAGAATTTCAGATTTAAGGAGTATGCTTTTAGTAATAAGTATTTATAAAAGTGAAGAAGTAAAATAAGAAAAGAAGATAGAATTTCAGATTTAAGGAGTATGTTTTAAGTAATAAGTATTTATAAAAGTGAAGAAGTAAAGTAAGAAAAGAAGATAGAATTTCAGATTTAAGGAGTATGCTTTTAGTAATAAGAATTAATAAAAGTCAAGAAGTAAAGTAAGAAAAGAAGATATAATTTCAGATTTAAGGAGTATGTTTTAAGTAATAAGTTTTTATGAAAGTGAAGAAGTAAAGTAAGAAAAGAAGATAGAATTTCAGATTAATAAGAATTAATAAAAGTGAAGAAGTAAAGTAAGAAAAGAAGATAGAATTTCAGATTTAAGGAGTATGCTTTTAGTAATAAGAATTAATAAAAGTGAAGAAGTAAAGTAAGAAAAGAAGATAGAATTTCAGATTTAAGGAGTATGCTTTTAGTAATAAGAATTAATAAAAGTGAAGAAGTAAAGTAAGAAAAGAAGATAGAATTTCAGATTTAAGGAGTATGTTTTAAGTAATAAGTTTTTATGAAAGTGAAGAAGTAAAGTAAGAAAAGAAGATAGAATTTCAGATTTAAGGAGTATGCTTTTAGTAATAAGTATTAATAAAAGTGAAGAAGTAAAGTAAGAAAAGAAGATAGAATTTCAGATTTAAGGAGTATGCTTTTAGTAATAAGAATTAATAAAAGTGAAGAAGTAAAGTAAGAAAAGAAGATAGAATTTCAGATTTAAGGAGTATGCTTTTAAGTAATAAGTTTTTATGAAAGTGAAGAAGTAAAGTAAGAAAAGAAGATAGAATTTCAGATTTAAGGAGTATGCTTTTAGTAATAAGAATTAATAAAAGTCAAGAAGTAAAGTAAGAAAAGAAGATAGAATTTCAGATTTAAGGAGTATGTTTTAAGTAATAAGTTTTTATGAAAGTGAAGAAGTAAAATAAGTAAAGAAGATAGAATTTCAGATTTAAGGAGTATGTTTTAAGTAATAAGTATTTATAAAAGTGAAGAAGTGAAATAAGTAAAGAAGATAGAATTTCAGATTTAAGGAGTATGTTTTAAGTAATAAGTATTTATAAAAGTGAAGAAGTAAAATAAGAAAAGAAGATAGAATTTCAGATTTAAGGAGTATGTTTTAAGTAATAAGTATTTATAAAAGTGAAGAAGTAAAGTAAGAAAAGAAGATAGAATTTCAGATTTAAGGAGTATGCTTTTAGTAATAAGAATTAATAAAAGTGAGGAAATACTCTAGAAAAGAAGATAGAATTTCAGATTTAAGGAGTATGTTTTAAGTAATAAGTATTTATAAAAGTGAAGAAGTAAAATAAGAAAAGAAGATAGAATTTCAGATTTAAGGAGTATGCTTTTAGTAATAAGAATTAATAAAAGTGAAGAAGTAAAGTAAGAAAAGAAGATAGAATTTCAGATTTAAGGAGTATGTTTTAAGTAATAAGTTTTTATGAAAGTGAAGAAGTAAAGTAAGAAAAGAAGATAGAATTTCAGATTTAAGGAGTATGCTTTTAGTAATAAGTATTAATAAAAGTGAAGAAGTAAAGTAAGAAAAGAAGATAGAATTTCAGATTTTAGTAATAAGAATTAATAAAAGTGAAGAAGTAAAGTAAGAAAAGAAGATAGAATTTCAGATTTAAGGAGTATGCATTTAGTAATAAGAATTAATAAAAGTGAAGAAGTAAAGTAAGAAAAGAAGATAGAATTTCAGATTTAAGGAGTATGCTTTTAGTAATAAGTATTTATAAAAGTGAAGAAGTAAAGTAAGAAAAGAAGATAGAATTTCAGATTTAAGGAGTATGCTTTTAGTAATAAGAATTAATAAAAGTGAAGAAGTAAAGTAAGAAAAGAAGATAGAATTTCAGATTTAAGGAGTATGTTTTAAGTAATAAGTTTTTATGAAAGTGAAGAAGTAAAGTAAGAAAAGAAGATAGAATTTCAGATTTAAGGAGTATGCATTTAGTAATAAGAATTAATAAAAGTGAAGAAGTAAAGTAAGAAAAGAAGATAGAATTTCAGATTTAAGGAGTATGCTTTTAGTAATAAGTATTAATAAAAGTGAAGAAGTAAAGTAAGAAAAGAAGATAGAATTTCAGATTTAAGGAGTATGCTTTTAGTAATAAGAATTAATAAAAGTGAAGAAGTAAAGTAAGAAAAGAAGATAGAATTTCAGATTTAAGGAGTATGTTTTAAGTAATAAGAATTAATAAAAGTGAAGAAGTAAAGTAAGAAAAGAAGATAGAATTTCAGATTTAAGGAGTATGTTTTAAGTAATAAGTTTTTATGAAAGTGAAGAAGTAAAGTAAGAAAAGAAGATAGAATTTCAGATTAATAAGAATTAATAAAAGTGAAGAAGTAAACTAAGAAAAGAAGATAGAATTTCAGATTTAAGGAGTATGCTTTTAGTAATAAGAATTAATAAAAGTGAAGAAGTAAAGTAAGAAAAGAAGATAGAATTTCAGATTTAAGGAGTATGTTTTAAGTAATAAGAATTAATAAAAGTGAAGAAGTAAAGTAAGAAAAGAAGATAGAATTTCAGATTTAAGGAGTATGTTTTAAGTAATAAGTTTTTATGAAAGTGAAGAAGTAAAGTAAGAAAAGAAGATAGAATTTCAGATTTAAGGAGTATGCTTTTAGTAATATGTATTAATAAAAGTGAAGAAGTAAAGTAAGAAAAGAAGATAGAATTTCAGATTTAAGGAGTATGCTTTTAGTAATAAGTTTTTATGAAAGTGAAGAAGTAAAGTAAGAAAAGAAGATAGAATTTCAGATTTAAGGAGTATGCTTTTAGTAATAAGTATTAATAAAAGTGAAGAAGTAAAATAAGAAAAGAAGATAGAATTTCAGATTTAAGGAGTATGCTTTTAGTAATAAGAATTAATAAAAGTGAAGAAGTAAAGTAAGAAAAGAAGATAGAATTTCAGATTTAAGGAGTATGTTTTAAGTAATAAGTTTTTATGAAAGTGAAGAAGTAAAGTAAGAAAAGAAGATAGAATTTCAGATTTAAGGAGTATGCTTTTAGTAATAAGAATTTATAAAAGTGAAGAAGTAAAATAAGTAAAGAAGATAGAATTTCAGATTTAAGGAGTATGTTTTAAGTAATAAGTATTTATAAAAGTGAAGAAGTAAAATAAGAAAAGAAGATAGAATTTCAGATTTAAGGAGTATGTTTTAAGTAATAAGTATTTATAAAAGTGAAGAAGTAAAGTAAGAAAAGAAGATAGAATTTCAGATTTAAGGAGTATGCTTTTAGTAATAAGAATTAATAAAAGTGAAGAAGTAAAGTAAGAAAAGAAGATAGAATTTCAGATTTAAGGAGTATGTTTTAAGTAATAAGTTTTTATGAAAGTGAAGAAGTAAAGTAAGAAAAGAAGATAGAATTTCAGATTTAAGGAGTATGCATTTAGTAATAAGAATTAATAAAAGTGAAGAAGTAAAGTAAGAAAAGAAGATAGAATCTCAGTTTTAAGAATTATGATTTCAGAAGTAATAAGTATTTAAAAAAGTGAAGAAGTAAAGTAAGAAAAGAAGATAGAATTTCAGATTTAAGGAGTATGCTTTTAGTAATAAGAATTAATAAAAGTGAAGAAGTAAAGTAAGAAAAGAAGATAGAATTTCAGATTTAAGGAGTATGTTTTAAGTAATAAGAATTAATAAAAGTGAAGAAGTAAAGTAAGAAAAGAAGATAGAATTTCAGATTTAAGGAGTATGTTTTAAGTAATAAGTTTTTATGAAAGTGAAGAAGTAAAGTAAGAAAAGAAGATAGAATTTCAGATTTAAGGAGTATGCTTTTAGTAATAAGTATTAATAAAAGTGAAGAAGTAAAGTAAGAAAAGAAGATAGAATTTCAGATTTAAGGAG
Source organism: Loxodes magnus (assembly GCA_946699065.1). NCBI lineage: Eukaryota > Ciliophora > Karyorelictea > Loxodida > Loxodidae > Loxodes > Loxodes magnus. The sequence continues at coordinate 9,982 of CAMPDV010002713.1, forward strand.
TATGCTTTTAAGTAATAAGTTAGAAAAGAAGATAGAAGTAAAGTAAGAAAAGAAGATAGAATTTCAGATTTAAGGAGTATGTTTTAAGTAATAAGTTTTTATGAAAGTGAAGAAGTAAAGTAAGAAAAGAAGATAGAATTTCAGATTTAAGGAGTATGCTTTTAGTAAGAAGTAAAGTAAGAAAAGAAGATAGAATTTCAGATTTAAGGAGTATGCTTTTAAGTAATAAGTTTTTATGAAAGTGAAGAAGTAAAGTAAGAAAAGAAGATAGAATTTCAGATTTAAGGAGTATGCATTTAGTAATAAGAATTAATAAAAGTGAAGAAGTAAAGTAAGAAAAGAAGATAGAATCTCAGTTTTAAGAATTATGATTTCAGAAGTAATAAGTATTTAAAAAAGTGAAGAAGTAAAGTAAGAAAAGAAGATAGAATTTCAGATTTAAGGAGTATGCTTTTAGTAATAAGAATTAATAAAAGTGAAGAAGTAAAGTAAGAAAAGAAGATAGAATTTCAGATTTAAGGAGTATGTTTTAAGTAATAAGAATTAATAAAAGTGAAGAAGTAAAGTAAGAAAAGAAGATAGAATTTCAGATTTAAGGAGTATGTTTTAAGTAATAAGTTTTTATGAAAGTGAAGAAGTAAAGTAAGAAAAGAAGATAGAATTTCAGATTTAAGGAGTATGTTTTAAGTAATAAGTTTTTATGAAAGTGAAGAAGTAAAGTAAGAAAAGAAGATAGAATTTCAGATTTAAGGAGTATGCTTTTAGTAATAAGAATTAATAAAAGTCAAGAAGTAAAGTAAGAAAAGAAGATAGAATTTCAGATTTAAGGAGTATGCTTTTAGTAATAAGAATTAATAAAAGTGAAGAAGTAAAGTAAGAAAAGAAGATAGAATTTCAGATTTAAGGAGTATGTTTTTATGAAAGTGAAGAAGTAAAGTAAGAAAAGAAGATAGAATTTCAGATTTAAGGAGTATGCTTTTAGTAATAAGAATTAATAAAAGTGAAGAAGTAAAGTAAGAAAAGAAGATAGAATTTCAGATTTAAGGAGTATGTTTTAAGTAATAAGTATTAATAAAAGTGAAGAAGTAAAGTAAGAAAAGAAGATAGAATTTCAGATTTAAGGAGTATGTTTTAAGTAATAAGTTTTTATGAAAGTGAAGAAGTAAAGTAAGAAAAGAAGATAGAATTTCAGATTTAAGGAGTATGCTTTTAGTAATAAGTATTTATAAAAGTGAAGAAGTAAAGTAAGAAAAGAAGATAGAATTTCAGATTTAAGGAGTATGTTTTAAGTAATAAGTATTAATAAAAGTGAAGAAGTAAAGTAAGAAAAGAAGATAGAATTTCAGATTTAAGGAGTATGTTTTAAGTAATAAGTTTTTATGAAAGTGAAGAAGTAAAGTAAGAAAAGAAGATAGAATTTCAGATTTAAGGAGTATGCTTTTAGTAATAAGTATTTATAAAAGTGAAGAAGTAAAGTAAGAAAAGAAGATAGAATTTCAGATTTAAGGAGTATGCTTTTAGTAATAAGAATTAATAAAAGTGAAGAAGTAAAGTAAGAAAAGAAGATAGAATTTCAGATTTAAGGAGTATGTTTTAAGTAATAAGTATTAATAAAAGTGAAGAAGTAAAGTAAGAAAAGAAGATAGAATTTCAGATTTAAGGAGTATGTTTTAAGTAATAAGTTTTTATGAAAGTGAAGAAGTAAAGTAAGAAAAGAAGATAGAATTTCAGATTTAAGGAGTATGCTTTTAGTAATAAGTATTTATAAAAGTGAAGAAGTAAAGTAAGAAAAGAAGATAGAATTTCAGATTTAAGGAGTATGTTTTAAGTAATAAGAATTAATAAAAGTGAAGAAGTAAAGTAAGAAAAGAAGATAGAATTTCAGATTTAAGGAGTATGCTTTTAGTAATAAGAATTAATAAAAGTGAAGAAGTAAAGTAAGAAAAGAAGATAGAATTTCAGATTTAAGGAGTATGTTTTAAGTAATAAGTATTAATAAAAGTGAAGAAGTAAAGTAAGAAAAGAAGATAGAATTTCAGATTTAAGGAGTATGTTTTAAGTAATAAGAATTAATAAAAGTGAGGAAGTAAAGTAAGAAAAGAAGATAGAATTTCAGATTTAAGGAGTATGTTTTAAGTAATAAGTATTAATAAAAGTGAAGAAGTAAAGTAAGAAAAGAAGATAGAATTTCAGATTTAAGGAGTATGCTTTTAAGTAATAAGTTTTTATGAAAGTGAAGAAGTAAAGTAAGAAAAGAAGATAGAATTTCAGATTTAAGGAGTATGTTTTAAGTAATAAGTTTTTATAAAAGTGAAGAAGTAAAGTAAGAAAAGAAGATAGAATTTCAGATTTAAGGAGTATGCTTTTAGTAATAAAAATTAATAAAAGTGAAGAAGTAAAGTAAGAAAAGAAGATAGAATTTCAGATTTAAGGAGTATGCTTTTAGTAATAAGAATTAATAAAAGTGAAGAAGTAAAGTAAGAAAAGAAGATAGAATTTCAGATTTAAGGAGTATGTTTTAAGTAATAAGTTTTTATGAAAGTGAAGAAGTAAAGTAAGAAAAGAAGATAGAATCTCAGATTTAAGGAGTATGTTTTAAATAATAAGTTTTTATGAAAGTGAAGAAGTAAAGTAAGAAAAGAAGATAGAATTTCAGTCTTAAGTATTATGCTTTGAGAAGTAATAAGTATTTAAAAAGAGAAGAAGTAAAGTAAGAAAAGAAGATAGAATTTCAGATTTAAGGAGTATGCTTTTAGTAATAAGAATTAATAAAAGTGAAGAAGTAAAGTAAGAAAAGAAGATAGAATTTCAGATTTAAGAATTATGATTTGAGAAGTAATAAGTATTTAGAAAAGTGAATAAGAGAAGTAAGAAAAGAAGATAGAGTTTCAGTTTTAAGGAGTATGCTTTGAGAAGTAATAAGTATTTAGAAAAGTGAAGAAGTAAAGTAAGAAAAGAAGATAGAATTTCAGATTTAAGGAGTATGCTTTTAGTAATAAGAATTAATAAAAGTGAAGAAGTAAAGTAAGAAAAGAAGATAGAATTTCAGATTTAAGGAGTATGTTTTAAGTAATAAGAATTAATAAAAGTGAAGAAGTAAAGTAAGAAAAGAAGATAGAATTTCAGATTTAAGGAGTATGCTTTTAGTAATAAGTATTTATAAAAGTGAAGAAGTAAAGTAAGAAAAGAAGATAGAATTTCAGATTTAAGGAGTATGTTTTAAGTAATAAGAATTAATAAAAGTGAAGAAGTAAAGTAAGAAAAGAAGATAGAATTTCAGATTTAAGGAGTATGTTTTAAGTAATAAGTTTTTATGAAAGTGAAGAAGTAAAGTAAGAAAAGAAGATAGAATTTCAGATTTAAGGAGTATGCTTTTAGTAATAAGTATTAATAAAAGTGAAGAAGTAAAGTAAGAAAAGAAGATAGAATTTCAGATTTAAGGAGTATGTTTTAAGTAATAAGTATTTATAAAAGTGAGGAAGTAAAGTAAGAAAAGAAGATAGAATTTCAGATTTAAGGAGTATGCTTTTAGTAATAAGAATTAATAAAAGTGAAGAAGTAAAGTAAGAAAAGAAGATAGAATTTCAGATTTAAGGAGTATGTTTTTATGAAAGTGAAGAAGTAAAGTAAGAAAAGAAGATAGAATTTCAGATTTAAGGAGTATGCTTTTAGTAATAAGAATTAATAAAAGTGAAGAAGTAAAGTAAGAAAAGAAGATAGAATTTCAGATTTAAGGAGTATGTTTTAAGTAATAAGTATTTATAAAAGTGAAGAAGTAAAATAAGAAAAGAAGATAGAATTTCAGATTTAAGGAGTATGTTTTAAGTAATAAGTATTTATAAAAGTGAAGAAGTAAAGTAAGAAAAGAAGATAGAATTTCAGATTTAAGGAGTATGCTTTTAGTAATAAGTATTAATAAAAGTGAAGAAGTAAAGTAAGAAAAGAAGATAGAATTTCAGATTTTAGTAATAAGAATTAATAAAAGTGAAGAAGTAAAGTAAGAAAAGAAGATAGAATTTCAGATTTAAGGAGTATGCTTTTAGTAATAAGAATTAATAAAAGTGAAGAAGTAAAGTAAGAAAAGAAGATAGAATTTCAGATTTAAGGAGTATGTTTTAAGTAATAAGTATTTATAAAAGTGAAGAAGTAAAGTAAGAAAAGAAGATAGAATTTCAGATTTAAGGAGTATGCTTTTAGTAATAAGAATTAATAAAAGTGAAGAAGTAAAGTAAGAAAAGAAGATAGAATTTCAGATTTAAGGAGTATGTTTTAAGTAATAAGTTTTTATGAAAGTGAAGAAGTAAAGTAAGAAAAGAAGATAGAATTTCAGATTTAAGGAGTATGCATTTAGTAATAAGAATTAATAAAAGTGAAGAAGTAAAGTAAGAAAAGAAGATAGAATTTCAGATTTAAGGAGTATGCTTTTAGTAATAAGAATTAATAAAAGTGAAGAAGTAAAGTAAGAAAAGAAGATAGAATTTCAGATTTAAGGAGTATGCTTTTAGTAATAAGAATTAATAAAAGTGAAGAAGTAAAGTAAGAAAAGAAGATAGAATTTCAGATTTAAGGAGTATGCTTTTAGTAATAAGTATTTATAAAAGTGAAGAAGTAAAGTAAGAAAAGAAGATAGAATTTCAGATTTAAGGAGTATGCTTTTAGTAATAAGAATTAATAAAAGTGAAGAAGTAAAGTAAGAAAAGAAGATAGAATTTCAGATTTAAGGAGTATGTTTTAAGTAATAAGTTTTTATGAAAGTGAAGAAGTAAAGTAAGAAAAGAAGATAGAATTTCAGATTTAAGGAGTATGCATTTAGTAATAAGAATTAATAAAAGTCAAGAAGTAAAGTAAGAAAAGAAGATAGAATTTCAGATTTAAGGAGTATGCTTTTAGTAATAAGTATTAATAAAAGTGAAGAAGTAAAGTAAGAAAAGAAGATAGAATTTCAGATTTAAGGAGTATGCTTTTAGTAATAAGAATTAATAAAAGTGAAGAAGTAAAGTAAGAAAAGAAGATAGAATTTCAGATTTAAGGAGTATGCTTTTAGTAATAAGAATTAATAAAAGTGAAGAAGTAAAGTAAGAAAAGAAGATAGAATTTCAGTTTTAAGAATTATGATTTCAGAAGTAATAAGTATTTAAAAAAGTGAAGAAGTAAAGTAAGAAAAGAAGATAGAATTTCAGATTTAAGGAGTATGCTTTTAGTAATAAGAATTAATAAAAGTGAAGAAGTAAAGTAAGAAAAGAAGATAGAATTTCAGATTTAAGGAGTATGTTTTAAGTAATAAGTTTTTATGAAAGTGAAGAAGTAAAGTAAGAAAAGAAGATAGAATTTCAGATTTAAGGAGTATGCATTTAGTAATAAGAATTAATAAAAGTGAAGAAGTAAAGTAAGAAAAGAAGATAGAATCTCAGTTTTAAGAATTATGATTTCAGAAGTAATAAGTTTTTATGAAAGTGAAGAAGTAAAGTAAGAAAAGAAGATAGAATTTCAGATTTAAGGAGTATGCTTTTAGTAATAAGTATTTATAAAAGTGAAGAAGTAAAGTAAGAAAAGAAGATAGAATTTCAGATTTAAGGAGTATGTTTTAAGTAATAAGAATTAATAAAAGTGAAGAAGTAAAGTAAGAAAAGAAGATAGAATTTCAGATTTAAGGAGTATGTTTTAAGTAATAAGTTTTTATGAAAGTGAAGAAGTAAAGTAAGAAAAGAAGATAGAATTTCAGATTTAAGGAGTATGTTTTAAGTAATAAGTTTTTATGAAAGTGAAGAAGTAAAGTAAGAAAAGAAGATAGAATTTCAGATTTAAGGAGTATGCTTTTAGTAATAAGAATTAATAAAAGTCAAGAAGTAAAGTAAGAAAAGAAGATAGAATTTCAGATTTAAGGAGTATGCTTTTAGTAATAAGAATTAATAAAAGTGAAGAAGTAAAGTAAGAAAAGAAGATAGAATTTCAGATTTAAGGAGTATGTTTTTATGAAAGTGAAGAAGTAAAGTAAGAAAAGAAGATAGAATTTCAGATTTAAGGAGTATGCTTTTAGTAATAAGAATTAATAAAAGTGAAGAAGTAAAGTAAGAAAAGAAGATAGAATTTCAGATTTAAGGAGTATGTTTTAAGTAATAAGTATTAATAAAAGTGAAGAAGTAAAGTAAGAAAAGAAGATAGAATTTCAGATTTAAGGAGTATGTTTTAAGTAATAAGTTTTTATGAAAGTGAAGAAGTAAAGTAAGAAAAGAAGATAGAATTTCAGATTTAAGGAGTATGCTTTTAGTAATAAGTATTTATAAAAGTGAAGAAGTAAAGTAAGAAAAGAAGATAGAATTTCAGATTTAAGGAGTATGTTTTAAGTAATAAGTATTAATAAAAGTGAAGAAGTAAAGTAAGAAAAGAAGATAGAATTTCAGATTTAAGGAGTATGCTTTTAGTAATAAGAATTAATAAAAGTGAAGAAGTAAAGTAAGAAAAGAAGATAGAATTTCAGATTTAAGGAGTATGCTTTTAGTAATAAGTATTTATAAAAGTGAAGAAGTAAAGTAAGAAAAGAAGATAGAATTTCAGATTTAAGGAGTATGCTTTTAGTAATAAGAATTAATAAAAGTGAAGAAGTAAAGTAAGAAAAGAAGATAGAATTTCAGATTTAAGGAGTATGTTTTAAGTAATAAGTATTAATAAAAGTGAAGAAGTAAAGTAAGAAAAGAAGATAGAATTTCAGATTTAAGGAGTATGTTTTAAGTAATAAGTTTTTATGAAAGTGAAGAAGTAAAGTAAGAAAAGAAGATAGAATTTCAGATTTAAGGAGTATGCTTTTAGTAATAAGTATTTATAAAAGTGAAGAAGTAAAGTAAGAAAAGAAGATAGAATTTCAGATTTAAGGAGTATGTTTTAAGTAATAAGAATTAATAAAAGTGAAGAAGTAAAGTAAGAAAAGAAGATAGAATTTCAGATTTAAGGAGTATGCTTTTAGTAATAAGAATTAATAAAAGTGAAGAAGTAAAGTAAGAAAAGAAGATAGAATTTCAGATTTAAGGAGTATGTTTTAAGTAATAAGTATTAATAAAAGTGAAGAAGTAAAGTAAGAAAAGAAGATAGAATTTCAGATTTAAGGAGTATGTTTTAAGTAATAAGAATTAATAAAAGTGAGGAAGTAAAGTAAGAAAAGAAGATAGAATTTCAGATTTAAGGAGTATGTTTTAAGTAATAAGTATTAATAAAAGTGAAGAAGTAAAGTAAGAAAAGAAGATAGAATTTCAGATTTAAGGAGTATGCTTTTAAGTAATAAGTTTTTATGAAAGTGAAGAAGTAAAGTAAGAAAAGAAGATAGAATTTCAGATTTAAGGAGTATGCTTTTAGTAATAAGAATTAATAAAAGTGAAGAAGTAAAGTAAGAAAAGAAGATAGAATTTCAGATTTAAGGAGTATGTTTTAAGTAATAAGTTTTTATAAAAGTGAAGAAGTAAAATAAGAAAAGAAGATAGAATTTCAGATTTAAGGAGTATGCTTTTAGTAATAAGAATTAATAAAAGTGAAGAAGTAAAGTAAGAAAAGAAGATAGAATTTCAGATTTAAGGAGTATGCTTTTAGTAATAAGAATTAATAAAAGTCAAGAAGTAAAGTAAGAAAAGAAGATAGAATTTCAGATTTAAGGAGTATGCTTTTAGTAATAAGAATTAATAAAAGTGAAGAAGTAAAGTAAGAAAAGAAGATAGAATTTCAGATTTAAGGAGTATGTTTTTATGAAAGTGAAGAAGTAAAGTAAGAAAAGAAGATAGAATTTCAGATTTAAGGAGTATGCTTTTAGTAATAAGAATTAATAAAAGTGAAGAAGTAAAGTAAGAAAAGAAGATAGAATTTCAGATTTAAGGAGTATGCTTTTAGTAATAAGTATTTATAAAAGTGAAGAAGTAAAGTAAGAAAAGAAGATAGAATTTCAGATTTAAGGAGTATGCTTTTAGTAATAAGAATTAATAAAAGTGAAGAAGTAAAGTAAGAAAAGAAGATAGAATTTCAGATTTAAGGAGTATGTTTTAAGTAATAAGTATTAATAAAAGTGAAGAAGTAAAGTAAGAAAAGAAGATAGAATTTCAGATTTAAGGAGTATGTTTTAAGTAATAAGTTTTTATGAAAGTGAAGAAGTAAAGTAAGAAAAGAAGATAGAATTTCAGATTTAAGGAGTATGCTTTTAGTAATAAGTATTTATAAAAGTGAAGAAGTAAAGTAAGAAAAGAAGATAGAATTTCAGATTTAAGGAGTATGTTTTAAGTAATAAGTATTAATAAAAGTGAAGAAGTAAAGTAAGAAAAGAAGATAGAATTTCAGATTTAAGGAGTATGTTTTAAGTAATAAGTTTTTATGAAAGTGAAGAAGTAAAGTAAGAAAAGAAGATAGAATTTCAGATTTAAGGAGTATGCTTTTAGTAATAAGTATTTATAAAAGTGAAGAAGTAAAGTAAGAAAAGAAGATAGAATTTCAGATTTAAGGAGTATGCTTTTAGTAATAAGAATTAATAAAAGTGAAGAAGTAAAGTAAGAAAAGAAGATAGAATTTCAGATTTAAGGAGTATGTTTTAAGTAATAAGTATTAATAAAAGTGAAGAAGTAAAGTAAGAAAAGAAGATAGAATTTCAGATTTAAGGAGTATGTTTTAAGTAATAAGTTTTTATGAAAGTGAAGAAGTAAAGTAAGAAAAGAAGATAGAATTTCAGATTTAAGGAGTATGCTTTTAGTAATAAGTATTTATAAAAGTGAAGAAGTAAAGTAAGAAAAGAAGATAGAATTTCAGATTTAAGGAGTATGTTTTAAGTAATAAGAATTAATAAAAGTGAAGAAGTAAAGTAAGAAAAGAAGATAGAATTTCAGATTTAAGGAGTATGCTTTTAGTAATAAGAATTAATAAAAGTGAAGAAGTAAAGTAAGAAAAGAAGATAGAATTTCAGATTTAAGGAGTATGTTTTAAGTAATAAGTATTAATAAAAGTGAAGAAGTAAAGTAAGAAAAGAAGATAGAATTTCAGATTTAAGGAGTATGTTTTAAGTAATAAGAATTAATAAAAGTGAGGAAGTAAAGTAAGAAAAGAAGATAGAATTTCAGATTTAAGGAGTATGTTTTAAGTAATAAGTATTAATAAAAGTGAAGAAGTAAAGTAAGAAAAGAAGATAGAATTTCAGATTTAAGGAGTATGCTTTTAAGTAATAAGTTTTTATGAAAGTGAAGAAGTAAAGTAAGAAAAGAAGATAGAATTTCAGATTTAAGGAGTATGTTTTAAGTAATAAGTTTTTATAAAAGTGAAGAAGTAAAGTAAGAAAAGAAGATAGAATTTCAGATTTAAGGAGTATGCTTTTAGTAATAAAAATTAATAAAAGTGAAGAAGTAAAGTAAGAAAAGAAGATAGAATTTCAGATTTAAGGAGTATGCTTTTAGTAATAAGAATTAATAAAAGTGAAGAAGTAAAGTAAGAAAAGAAGATAGAATTTCAGATTTAAGGAGTATGTTTTAAGTAATAAGTTTTTATAAAAGTGAAGAAGTAAAATAAGAAAAGAAGATAGAATTTCAGATTTAAGGAGTATGCTTTTAGTAATAAGAATTAATAAAAGTGAAGAAGTAAAGTAAGAAAAGAAGATAGAATTTCAGATTTAAGGAGTATGCTTTTAGTAATAAGAATTAATAAAAGTGAAGAAGTAAAGTAAGAAAAGAAGATAGAATTTCAGATTTAAGGAGTATGCATTTAGTAATAAGTATTAATAAAAGTGAAGAAGTAAAGTAAGAAAAGAAGATAGAATTTCAGATTTAAGGAGTATGTTTTAAGTAATAAGTTTTTATGAAAGTGAAGAAGTAAAGTAAGAAAAGAAGATAGAATTTCAGATTTAAGGAGTATGCTTTTAGTAATAAGTATTTATAAAAGTGAAGAAGTAAAGTAAGAAAAGAAGATAGAATTTCAGTTTTAAATATTATGATTTGTGAAGTAATAAGTTTTTATGAAAGTGAAGAAGTAAAGTAAGAAAAGAAGATAGAATCTCAGATTTAAGGAGTATGTTTTAAATAATAAGTTTTTATGAAAGTGAAGAAGTAAAGTAAGAAAAGAAGATAGAATTTCAGTCTTAAGTATTATGCTTTGAGAAGTAATAAGTATTTAAAAAGAGAAGAAGTAAAGTAAGAAAAGAAGATAGAATTTCAGATTTAAGGAGTATGCTTTTAGTAATAAGAATTAATAAAAGTGAAGAAGTAAAGTAAGAAAAGAAGATAGAATTTCAGATTTAAGGAGTATGCTTTTAGTAATAAGAATTAATAAAAGTGAAGAAGTAAAGTAAGAAAAGAAGATAGAATTTCAGATTTAAGGAGTATGCTTTTAGTAATAAGAATTAATAAAAGTGAAGAAGTAAAGTAAGAAAAGAAGATAGAATTTCAGATTTAAGGAGTATGTTTTAAGTAATAAGTTTTTATAAAAGTGAAGAAGTAAAGTAAGAAAAGAAGATAGAATTTCAGTTTTAAGGAGTATGCTTTTAGTAATAAGAATTAATAAAAGTGAAGAAGTAAAGTAAGAAAAGAAGATAGAATTTCAGATTTAAGGAGTATGCTTTTAGTAATAAGAATTAATAAAAGTGAAGAAGTAAAGTAAGAAAAGAAGATAGAATTTCAGATTTAAGGAGTATGTTTTAAGTAATAAGTTTTTATAAAAGTGAAGAAGTAAAATAAGAAAAGAAGATAGAATTTCAGATTTAAGGAGTATGCTTTTAGTAATAAGAATTAATAAAAGTGAAGAAGTAAAGTAAGAAAAGAAGATAGAATTTCAGATTTAAGGAGTATGCTTTTAGTAATAAGAATTAATAAAAGTGAAGAAGTAAAGTAAGAAAAGAAGATAGAATTTCAGATTTAAGGAGTATGCTTTTAAGTAATAAGTATTAATAAAAGTGAAGAAGTAAAGTAAGAAAAGAAGATAGAATTTCAGATTTAAGGAGTATGCTTTTAAGTAATAAGTTTTTATGAAAGTGAGGAAGTAAAGTAAGAAAAGAAGATAGAATTTCAGATTTAAGGAGTATGCTTTTAGTAATAAGAATTAATAAAAGTGAAGAAGTAAAGTAAGAAAAGAAGATAGAATTTCAGATTTAAGGAGTATGTTTTTATGAAAGTGAAGAAGTAAAGTAAGAAAAGAAGATAGAATTTCAGATTTAAGGAGTATGCATTTAGTAATAAGAATTAATAAAAGTGAAGAAGTAAAGTAAGAAAAGAAGATAGAATCTCAGTTTTAAGAATTATGATTTCAGAAGTAATAAGTATTTAAAAAAGTGAAGAAGTAAAGTAAGAAAAGAAGATAGAATTTCAGATTTAAGGAGTATGCTTTTAGTAATAAGAATTAATAAAAGTGAAGAAGTAAAGTAAGAAAAGAAGATAGAATTTCAGATTTAAGGAGTATGTTTTAAGTAATAAGAATTAATAAAAGTGAAGAAGTAAAGTAAGAAAAGAAGATAGAATTTCAGATTTAAGGAGTATGTTTTAAGTAATAAGTTTTTATGAAAGTGAAGAAGTAAAGTAAGAAAAGAAGATAGAATTTCAGATTTAAGGAGTATGCATTTAGTAATAAGAATTAATAAAAGTGAAGAAGTAAAGTAAGAAAAGAAGATAGAATCTCAGATTTAAGGAGTATGCTTTTAGTAATAAGAATTAATAAAAGTCAAGAAGTAAAGTAAGAAAAGAAGATAGAATTTCAGATTTAAGGAGTATGCTTTTAGTAATAAGAATTAATAAAAGTGAAGAAGTAAAGTAAGAAAAGAAGATAGAATTTCAGATTTAAGGAGTATGTTTTTATGAAAGTGAAGAAGTAAAGTAAGAAAAGAAGATAGAATTTCAGATTTAAGGAGTATGCTTTTAGTAATAAGAATTAATAAAAGTGAAGAAGTAAAGTAAGAAAAGAAGATAGAATTTCAGATTTAAGGAGTATGTTTTAAGTAATAAGTATTAATAAAAGTGAAGAAGTAAAGTAAGAAAAGAAGATAGAATTTCAGATTTAAGGAGTATGTTTTAAGTAATAAGTTTTTATGAAAGTGAAGAAGTAAAGTAAGAAAAGAAGATAGAATTTCAGATTTAAGGAGTATGCTTTTAGTAATAAGTATTTATAAAAGTGAAGAAGTAAAGTAAGAAAAGAAGATAGAATTTCAGATTTAAGGAGTATGTTTTAAGTAATAAGTATTAATAAAAGTGAAGAAGTAAAGTAAGAAAAGAAGATAGAATTTCAGATTTAAGGAGTATGTTTTAAGTAATAAGTTTTTATGAAAGTGAAGAAGTAAAGTAAGAAAAGAAGATAGAATTTCAGATTTAAGGAGTATGCTTTTAGTAATAAGTATTTATAAAAGTGAAGAAGTAAAGTAAGAAAAGAAGATAGAATTTCAGATTTAAGGAGTATGCTTTTAGTAATAAGAATTAATAAAAGTGAAGAAGTAAAGTAAGAAAAGAAGATAGAATTTCAGATTTAAGGAGTATGCTTTTAGTAATAAGTATTTATAAAAGTGAAGAAGTAAAGTAAGAAAAGAAGATAGAATTTCAGATTTAAGGAGTATGTTTTAAGTAATAAGAATTAATAAAAGTGAAGAAGTAAAGTAAGAAAAGAAGATAGAATTTCAGATTTAAGGAGTATGCTTTTAGTAATAAGAATTAATAAAAGTGAAGAAGTAAAGTAAGAAAAGAAGATAGAATTTCAGATTTAAGGAGTATGTTTTAAGTAATAAGTATTAATAAAAGTGAAGAAGTAAAGTAAGAAAAGAAGATAGAATTTCAGATTTAAGGAGTATGTTTTAAGTAATAAGAATTAATAAAAGTGAGGAAGTAAAGTAAGAAAAGAAGATAGAATTTCAGATTTAAGGAGTATGTTTTAAGTAATAAGTATTAATAAAAGTGAAGAAGTAAAGTAAGAAAAGAAGATAGAATTTCAGATTTAAGGAGTATGCTTTTAAGTAATAAGTTTTTATGAAAGTGAAGAAGTAAAGTAAGAAAAGAAGATAGAATTTCAGATTTAAGGAGTATGTTTTAAGTAATAAGTTTTTATAAAAGTGAAGAAGTAAAGTAAGAAAAGAAGATAGAATTTCAGATTTAAGGAGTATGCTTTTAGTAATAAAAATTAATAAAAGTGAAGAAGTAAAGTAAGAAAAGAAGATAGAATTTCAGATTTAAGGAGTATGCTTTTAGTAATAAGAATTAATAAAAGTGAAGAAGTAAAGTAAGAAAAGAAGATAGAATTTCAGATTTAAGGAGTATGTTTTAAGTAATAAGTTTTTATGAAAGTGAAGAAGTAAAGTAAGAAAAGAAGATAGAATCTCAGATTTAAGGAGTATGTTTTAAATAATAAGTTTTTATGAAAGTGAAGAAGTAAAGTAAGAAAAGAAGATAGAATTTCAGTCTTAAGTATTATGCTTTGAGAAGTAATAAGTATTTAAAAAGAGAAGAAGTAAAGTAAGAAAAGAAGATAGAATTTCAGATTTAAGGAGTATGCTTTTAGTAATAAGAATTAATAAAAGTGAAGAAGTAAAGTAAGAAAAGAAGATAGAATTTCAGATTTAAGGAGTATGCTTTTAGTAATAAGAATTAATAAAAGTGAAGAAGTAAAGTAAGAAAAGAAGATAGAATTTCAGATTTAAGGAGTATGCTTTTAGTAATAAGAATTAATAAAAGTGAAGAAGTAAAGTAAGAAAAGAAGATAGAATTTCAGATTTAAGGAGTATGTTTTAAGTAATAAGTTTTTATAAAAGTGAAGAAGTAAAGTAAGAAAAGAAGATAGAATTTCAGTTTTAAGGAGTATGCTTTTAGTAATAAGAATTAATAAAAGTGAAGAAGTAAAGTAAGAAAAGAAGATAGAATTTCAGATTTAAGGAGTATGCTTTTAGTAATAAGAATTAATAAAAGTGAAGAAGTAAAGTAAGAAAAGAAGATAGAATTTCAGATTTAAGGAGTATGTTTTAAGTAATAAGTTTTTATAAAAGTGAAGAAGTAAAGTAAGAAAAGAAGATAGAATTTCAGATTTAAGGAGTATGCTTTTAGTAATAAAAATTAATAAAAGTGAAGAAGTAAAGTAAGAAAAGAAGATAGAATTTCAGATTTAAGGAGTATGCTTTTAGTAATAAGAATTAATAAAAGTGAAGAAGTAAAGTAAGAAAAGAAGATAGAATTTCAGATTTAAGGAGTATGCTTTTAGTAATAAGAATTAATAAAAGTGAAGAAGTAAAGTAAGAAAAGAAGATAGAATTTCAGATTTAAGGAGTATGCTTTTAAGTAATAAGTATTAATAAAAGTGAAGAAGTAAAGTAAGAAAAGAAGATAGAATTTCAGATTTAAGGAGTATGCTTTTAAGTAATAAGTTTTTATGAAAGTGAGGAAGTAAAGTAAGAAAAGAAGATAGAATTTCAGATTTAAGGAGTATGCTTTTAAGTAATAAGTTTTTATGAAAGTGAAGAAGTAAAGTAAGAAAAGAAGATAGAATTTCAGATTTAAGGAGTATGCTTTTAGTAATAAGAATTAATAATAGTGAAGAAGTAAAGTAAGAAAAGAAGATAGAATTTCAGATTTAAGGAGTATGCTTTTAAGTAATAAGTTTTTATAAAAGTGAAGAAGTAAAGTAAGAAAAGAAGATAGAATTTCAGATTTAAGGAGTATGCTTTTAGTAATAAGAATTAATAAAAGTGAAGAAGTAAAGTAAGAAAAGAAGATAGAATTTCAGATTTAAGGAGTATGTTTTAAGTAATAAGTATTAATAAAAGTGAAGAAGTAAAGTAAGAAAAGAAGATAGAATTTCAGATTTAAGGAGTATGTTTTAAGTAATAAGTTTTTATAAAAGTGAGGAAGTAAAGTAAGAAAAGAAGATAGAATTTCAGATTTAAGGAGTATGTTTTAAGTAATAAGTATTAATAAAAGTGAAGAAGTAAAGTAAGAAAAGAAGATAGAATTTCAGATTTAAGGAGTATGCTTTTAGTAATAAGAATTAATAAAAGTGAAGAAGTAAAGTAAGAAAAGAAGATAGAATTTCAGATTTAAGGAGTATGCTTTTAAGTAATAAGTTTTTATAAAAGTGAAGAAGTAAAGTAAGAAAAGAAGATAGAATTTCAGATTTAAGGAGTATGCTTTTAGTAATAAGAATTAATAAAAGTGAAGAAGTAAAGTAAGAAAAGAAGATAGAATTTCAGATTTAAGGAGTATGTTTTAAGTAATAAGTTTTTATGAAAGTGAAGAAGTAAAGTAAGAAAAGAAGATAGAATTTCAGATTTAAGGAGTATGTTTTAAGTAATAAGTTTTTATAAAAGTGAGGAAGTAAAGTAAGAAAAGAAGATAGAATTTCAGATTTAAGGAGTATGTTTTAAGTAATAAGTATTAATAAAAGTGAAGAAGTAAAGTAAGAAAAGAAGATAGAATTTCAGATTTAAGGAGTATGCTTTTAAGTAATAAGTTTTTATGAAAGTGAAGAAGTAAAGTAAGAAAAGAAGATAGAATTTCAGATTTAAGGAGTATGTTTTAAGTAATAAGTTTTTATAAAAGTGAAGAAGTAAAGTAAGAAAAGAAGATAGAATTTCAGATTTAAGGAGTATGCTTTTAGTAATAAAAATTAATAAAAGTGAAGAAGTAAAGTAAGAAAAGAAGATAGAATTTCAGATTTAAGGAGTATGCTTT
Organism: Loxodes magnus; assembly: GCA_946699065.1. Taxonomy (NCBI): domain Eukaryota; phylum Ciliophora; class Karyorelictea; order Loxodida; family Loxodidae; genus Loxodes; species Loxodes magnus. The sequence goes on from CAMPDV010002713.1 coordinate 25,620, forward strand.
TAGTAATAAGAATTAATAAAAGTGAAGAAGTAAAGTAAGAAAAGAAGATAGAATTTCAGATTTAAGGAGTATGCTTTTAGTAATAAGAATTAATAAAAGTGAAGAAGTAAAGTAAGAAAAGAAGATAGAATTTCAGATTTAAGGAGTATGCTTTTAGTAATAAGAATTAATAAAAGTGAAGAAGTAAAGTAAGAAAAGAAGATAGAATTTCAGTTTTAAGAATTATGATTTCAGAAGTAATAAGTATTTAAAAAAGTGAAGAAGTAAAGTAAGAAAAGAAGATAGAATTTCAGTCTTAAGTATTATGCTTTGAGAAGTAATAAGTATTTAAAAAGTGAGGAAGTAAAGTAAGAAAAGAAGATAGAATTTCAGATTTAAGGAGTATGCTTTTAGTAATAAGAATTAATAAAAGTGAAGAAGTAAAGTAAGAAAAGAAGATAGAATTTCAGATTTAAGGAGTATGCTTTTAGTAATAAGAATTAATAAAAGTGAAGAAGTAAAGTAAGAAAAGAAGATAGAATTTCAGATTTAAGGAGTATGCTTTTAGTAATAAGAATTAATAAAAGTGAAGAAGTAAAGTAAGAAAAGAAGATAGAATTTCAGATTTAAGGAGTATGCTTTTAGTAATAAGAATTAATAAAAGTGAAGAAGTAAAGTAAGAAAAGAAGATAGAATTTCAGATTTAAGGAGTATGTTTTAAGTAATAAGTTTTTATAAAAGTGAAGAAGTAAAGTAAGAAAAGAAGATAGAATTTCAGATTTAAGGAGTATGCTTTTAGTAATAAGAATTAATAAAAGTGAAGAAGTAAAGTAAGAAAAGAAGATAGAATTTCAGATTTAAGGAGTATGCTTTTAGTAATAAGAATTAATAAAAGTGAAGAAGTAAAGTAAGAAAAGAAGATAGAATTTCAGATTTAAGGAGTATGCTTTTAGTAATAAGAATTAATAAAAGTGAAGAAGTAAAGTAAGAAAAGAAGATAGAATTTCAGATTTAAGGAGTATGCTTTTAGTAATAAGAATTAATAAAAGTGAAGAAATAAAGTAAGAAAAGAAGATAGAATTTCAGATTTAAGGAGTATGTTTTAAGTAATAAGTTTTTATGAAAGTGAGGAAGTAAAGTAAGAAAAGAAGATAGAATTTCAGATTTAAGGAGTATGTTTTAAGTAATAAGTATTTATAAAAGTGAAGAAGTAAAGTAAGAAAAGAAGATAGAATTTCAGATTTAAGGAGTATGCTTTTAGTAATAAGAATTAATAAAAGTGAAGAAGTAAAGTAAGAAAAGAAGATAGAATTTCAGATTTAAGGAGTATGTTTTAAGTAATAAGTTTTTATGAAAGTGAGGAAGTAAAGTAAGAAAAGAAGATAGAATTTCAGATTTAAGGAGTATGTTTTAAGTAATAAGTATTTATAAAAGTGAAGAAGTAAAGTAAGAAAAGAAGATAGAATTTCAGATTTAAGGAGTATGCTTTTAGTAATAAGAATTAATAAAAGTGAAGAAGTAAAGTAAGAAAAGAAGATAGAATTTCAGATTTAAGGAGTATGCTTTTAGTAATAAGAATTAATAAAAGTGAAGAAGTAAAGTAAGAAAAGAAGATAGAATTTCAGATTTAAGGAGTATGCTTTTAAGTAATAAGTTTTTATAAAAGTGAAGAAGTAAAATAAGAAAAGAAGATAGAATTTCAGATTTAAGGAGTATGTTTTAGTAATAAGAATTAATAAAAGTGAAGAAGTAAAGTAAGAAAAGAAGATAGAATTTCAGATTTAAGGAGTATGCTTTTAGTAATAAGTTTTAATAAAAGTGAAGAAGTAAAGTAAGAAAAGAAGATAGAATTTCAGATTTAAGGAGTATGCTTTTAGTAATAAGAATTAATAAAAGTGAAGAAGTAAAGTAAGAAAAGAAGATAGAATTTCAGATTTAAGGAGTATGCTTTTAGTAATAAGAATTAATAAAAGTGAAGAAGTAAAGTAAGAAAAGAAGATAGAATTTCAGATTTAAGGAGTATGTTTTAAGTAATAAGAATTAATAAAAGTGAAGAAGTAAAGTAAGAAAAGAAGATAGAATTTCAGTTTTAAGGAGTATGTTTTAAGTAATAAGTATTTATAAAAGTGAAGAAGTAAAATAAGAAAAGAAGATAGAATTTCAGATTTAAGGAGTATGCTTTTAGTAATAAGTATTTATAAAAGTGAAGAAGTAAAGTAAGAAAAGAAGATAGAATTTCAGATTTAAGGAGTATGTTTTAAGTAATAAGAATTAATAAAAGTGAAGAAGTAAAGTAAGAAAAGAAGATAGAATTTCAGATTTAAGGAGTATGTTTTAAGTAATAAGTTTTTATGAAAGTGAAGAAGTAAAGTAAGAAAAGAAGATAGAATTTCAGATTTAAGGAGTATGTTTTAAGTAATAAGTATTTATAAAAGTGAAGAAGTAAAGTAAGAAAAGAAGATAGAATTTCAGATTTAAGGAGTATGCTTTTAGTAATAAGAATTAATAAAAGTGAAGAAGTAAAGTAAGAAAAGAAGATAGAATTTCAGATTTAAGGAGTATGCTTTTAGTAATAAGAATTAATAAAAGTGAAGAAGTAAAGTAAGAAAAGAAGATAGAATTTCAGATTTAAGGAGTATGTTTTAAGTAATAAGTTTTTATGAAAGTGAAGAAATAAAGTAAGAAAAGAAGATAGAATTTCAGATTTAAGGAGTATGTTTTAAGTAATAAGTATTAATAAAAGTGAAGAAGTAAAGTAAGAAAAGAAGATAGAATTTCAGATTTAAGGAGTATGCTTTTTAGTAATAAGTTTTTATGAAAGTGAAGAAGTAAAGTAAGAAAAGAAGATAGAATTTCAGTTTTAAGAATTATGATTTCAGAAGTAATAAGTGTTTATAAAAGTGAAGAAGTAAAATAAGAAAAGAAGATAGAATTTCAGATTTAAGGAGTATGCTTTTAGTAATAAGAATTAATAAAAGTGAAGAAGTAAAGTAAGAAAAGAAGATAGAATTTCAGATTTAAGGAGTATGCTTTTAGTAATAAGAGTTAATAAAAGTGAAGAAGTAAAGTAAGAAAAGAAGATAGAATTTCAGATTTAAGGAGTATGCTTTTAGTAATAAGTATTTATGAAAGTGAAGAAATAAAGTAAGAAAAGAAGATAGAATTTCAGATTTAAGGAGTATGCTTTTAGTAATAAGTATTTATAAAAGTGAAGAAATAAAGTAAGAAAAGAAGATAGAATTTCAGATTTAAGGAGTATGTTTTAAGTAATAAGTTTTTATGAAAGTGAAGAAATAAAGTAAGAAAAGAAGATAGAATTTCAGATTTAAGGAGTATGCTTTTAGTAATAAGTATTTATAAAAGTGAAGAAGTAAAGTAAGAAAAGAAGATAGAATTTCAGATTTAAGGAGTATGTTTTAAGTAATAAGAATTAATAAAAGTGAGGAAGTAAAGTAAGAAAAGAAGATAGAATTTCAGATTTAAGGAGTATGCTTTTAGTAATAAGTATTAATAAAAGTGAAGAAGTAAAGTAAGAAAAGAAGATAGAATTTCAGATTTAAGGAGTATGCTTTTAGTAATAAGAATTAATAAAAGTGAAGAAGTAAAGTAAGAAAAGAAGATAGAATTTCAGATTTAAGGAGTATGCTTTTAAGTAATAAGTTTTTATGAAAGTGAAGAAGTAAAGTAAGAAAAGAAGATAGAATTTCAGTTTTAAGAATTATGATTTCAGAAGTAATAAGTATTTAAAAAAGTGAAGAAGTAAAGTAAGAAAAGAAGATAGAATTTCAGTCTTAAGTATTATGCTTTGAGAAGTAATAAGTATTTAAAAAGAGAAGAAGTAAAGTAAGAAAAGAAGATAGAATTTCAGATTTAAGGAGTATGCTTTTAGTAATAAGTATTAATAAAAGTGAAGAAGTAAAGTAAGAAAAGAAGATAGAATTTCAGATTTAAGGAGTATGTTTTAAGTAATAAGTTTTTATGAAAGTGAAGAAGTAAAGTAAGAAAAGAAGATAGAATCTCAGTTTTAAGATTTATGATTTCAGAAGTAATAAGTATTTAAAAGTGAAGAAGTAAAGTAAGAAAAGAAGATAGAATTTCAGTTTTAAGGAGTATGTTTTAAGTAATAAGTATTTATAAAAGTGAAGAAGTAAAATAAGAAAAGAAGATAGAATTTCAGATTTAAGGAGTATGCTTTTAGTAATAAGTATTTATAAAAGTGAAGAAGTAAAGTAAGAAAAGAAGATAGAATTTCAGATTTAAGGAGTATGCTTTTAGTAATAAGAATTAATAAAAGTGAAGAAGTAAAGTAAGAAAAGAAGATAGAATTTCAGATTTAAGGAGTATGTTTTAAGTAATAAGTTTTTATGAAAGTGAAGAAGTAAAATAAGAAAAGAAGATAGAATTTCAGATTTAAGGAGTATGCTTTTAGTAATAAGAATTAATAAAAGTGAAGAAGTAAAGTAAGAAAAGAAGATAGAATTTCAGATTTAAGGAGTATGTTTTAAGTAATAAGTATTTATAAAAGTGAAGAAGTAAAATAAGAAAAGAAGATAGAATTTCAGATTTAAGGAGTATGCTTTTAGTAATAAGAATTAATAAAAGTGAAGAAGTAAAGTAAGAAAAGAAGATAGAATTTCAGATTTAAGGAGTATGCTTTTAGTAATAAGAATTAATAAAAGTGAAGAAGTAAAGTAAGAAAAGAAGATAGAATTTCAGTTTTAAGAATTATGATTTCAGAAGTAATAAGTGTTTATAAAAGTGAAGAAGTAAAATAAGAAAAGAAGATAGAATTTCAGATTTAAGGAGTATGCTTTTAGTAATAAGAATTAATAAAAGTGAAGAAGTAAAGTAAGAAAAGAAGATAGAATTTCAGATTTAAGGAGTATGCTTTTAGTAATAAGAGTTAATAAAAGTGAAGAAGTAAAGTAAGAAAAGAAGATAGAATTTCAGATTTAAGGAGTATGCTTTTAGTAATAAGTATTTATGAAAGTGAAGAAATAAAGTAAGAAAAGAAGATAGAATTTCAGATTTAAGGAGTATGCTTTTAGTAATAAGTATTTATAAAAGTGAAGAAATAAAGTAAGAAAAGAAGATAGAATTTCAGATTTAAGGAGTATGTTTTAAGTAATAAGTTTTTATGAAAGTGAAGAAATAAAGTAAGAAAAGAAGATAGAATTTCAGATTTAAGGAGTATGCTTTTAGTAATAAGTATTTATAAAAGTGAAGAAGTAAAGTAAGAAAAGAAGATAGAATTTCAGATTTAAGGAGTATGTTTTAAGTAATAAGAATTAATAAAAGTGAGGAAGTAAAGTAAGAAAAGAAGATAGAATTTCAGATTTAAGGAGTATGTTTTAAGTAATAAGTATTAATAAAAGTGAAGAAGTAAAGTAAGAAAAGAAGATAGAATTTCAGATTTAAGGAGTATGCTTTTAAGTAATAAGTTTTTATGAAAGTGAAGAAGTAAAGTAAGAAAAGAAGATAGAATTTCAGTTTTAAGAATTATGATTTCAGAAGTAATAAGTATTTAAAAAAGTGAAGAAGTAAAGTAAGAAAAGAAGATAGAATTTCAGTCTTAAGTATTATGCTTTGAGAAGTAATAAGTATTTAAAAAGAGAAGAAGTAAAGTAAGAAAAGAAGATAGAATTTCAGATTTAAGGAGTATGCTTTTAGTAATAAGAATTAATAAAAGTGAAGAAGTAAAGTAAGAAAAGAAGATAGAATTTCAGATTTAAGGAGTATGTTTTAAGTAATAAGTTTTTATGAAAGTGAAGAAGTAAAGTAAGAAAAGAAGATAGAATCTCAGTTTTAAGATTTATGATTTCAGAAGTAATAAGTATTTAAAAGTGAAGAAGTAAAGTAAGAAAAGAAGATAGAATTTCAGTTTTAAGGAGTATGTTTTAAGTAATAAGTATTTATAAAAGTGAAGAAGTAAAATAAGAAAAGAAGATAGAATTTCAGATTTAAGGAGTATGCTTTTAGTAATAAGTATTTATAAAAGTGAAGAAGTAAAGTAAGAAAAGAAGATAGAATTTCAGATTTAAGGAGTATGCTTTTAGTAATAAGAATTAATAAAAGTGAAGAAGTAAAGTAAGAAAAGAAGATAGAATTTCAGATTTAAGGAGTATGTTTTAAGTAATAAGTTTTTATGAAAGTGAAGAAGTAAAATAAGAAAAGAAGATAGAATTTCAGATTTAAGGAGTATGCTTTTAGTAATAAGTATTTATAAAAGTGAAGAAGTAAAGTAAGAAAAGAAGATAGAATTTCAGATTTAAGGAGTATGCTTTTAGTAATAAGAATTAATAAAAGTGAAGAAGTAAAGTAAGAAAAGAAGATAGAATTTCAGATTTAAGGAGTATGTTTTAAGTAATAAGTTTTTATGAAAGTGAAGAAGTAAAGTAAGAAAAGAAGATAGAATTTCAGATTTAAGGAGTATGCTTTTAGTAATAAGAATTAATAAAAGTGAAGAAGTAAAGTAAGAAAAGAAGATAGAATTTCAGATTTAAGGAGTATGCTTTTAGTAATAAGTTTTTATGAAAGTGAAGAAGTAAAGTAAGAAAAGAAGATAGAATTTCAGATTTAAGGAGTATGCTTTTAGTAATAAGAATTAATAAAAGTGAAGAAGTAAAGTAAGAAAAGAAGATAGAATTTCAGATTTAAGGAGTATGCTTTTAGTAATAAGAATTAATAAAAGTGAAGAAGTAAAGTAAGAAAAGAAGATAGAATTTCAGATTTAAGGAGTATGCTTTTAGTAATAAGAATTAATAAAAGTGAAGAAGTAAAGTAAGAAAAGAAGATAGAATTTCAGATTTAAGGAGTATGCTTTTAGTAATAAGAATTAATAAAAGTGAAGAAGTAAAGTAAGAAAAGAAGATAGAATTTCAGATTTAAGGAGTATTCTTTTAGTAATAAGAATTAATAAAAGTGAAGAAGTAAAGTAAGAAAAGAAGATAGAATTTCAGATTTAAGGAGTATGCTTTTAGTAATAAGAATTAATAAAAGTGAAGAAGTAAAGTAAGAAAAGAAGATAGAATTTCAGATTTAAGGAGTATGCTTTTAGTAATAAGAATTAATAAAAGTGAAGAAGTAAAGTAAGAAAAGAAGATAGAATTTCAGATTTAAGGAGTATGCTTTTAGTAATAAGTTTTTATGAAAGTGAAGAAGTAAAGTAAGAAAAGAAGATAGAATTTCAGATTTAAGGAGTATGCTTTTAGTAATAAGAATTAATAAAAGTGAAGAAGTAAAGTAAGAAAAGAAGATAGAATTTCAGATTTAAGGAGTATGCTTTTAGTAATAAGAATTAATAAAAGTCAAGAAGTAAAGTAAGAAAAGAAGATAGAATTTCAGATTTAAGGAGTATGCTTTTAGTAATAAGAATTAATAAAAGTGAAGAAGTAAAGTAAGAAAAGAAGATAGAATTTCAGATTTAAGGAGTATGCTTTTAGTAATAAGAATTAATAAAAGTGAAGAAGTAAAGTAAGAAAAGAAGATAGAATTTCAGATTTAAGGAGTATGCTTTTAGTAATAAGTATTTATAAAAGTGAAGAAGTAAAGTAAGAAAAGAAGATAGAATTTCAGATTTAAGGAGTATGCTTTTAGTAATAAGAATTAATAAAAGTGAAGAAGTAAAGTAAGAAAAGAAGATAGAATTTCAGATTTAAGGAGTATGCTTTTAAGTAATAAGTTTTTATAAAAGTGAAGAAGTAAAGTAAGAAAAGAAGATAGAATTTCAGATTTAAGGAGTATGCTTTTAAGTAATAAGTTTTTATGAAAGTGAGGAAGTAAAGTAAGAAAAGAAGATAGAATTTCAGATTTAAGGAGTATGTTTTAAGTAATAAGTATTAATAAAAGTGAAGAAGTAAAGTAAGAAAAGAAGATAGAATTTCAGATTTAAGGAGTATGCTTTTAGTAATAAGAATTAATAAAAGTGAAGAAGTAAAGTAAGAAAAGAAGATAGAATTTCAGATTTAAGGAGTATGCTTTTAGTAATAAGAATTAATAAAAGTCAAGAAGTAAAGTAAGAAAAGAAGATAGAATTTCAGATTTAAGGAGTATGTTTTAAGTAATAAGTTTTTATGAAAGTGAAGAAGTAAAGTAAGAAAAGAAGATAGAATTTCAGATTTAAGGAGTATGCTTTTAGTAATAAGAATTAATAAAAGTGAAGAAGTAAAGTAAGAAAAGAAGATAGAATTTCAGATTTAAGGAGTATGCTTTTAGTAATAAGAATTAATAAAAGTCAAGAAGTAAAGTAAGAAAAGAAGATAGAATTTCAGATTTAAGGAGTATGCTTTTAGTAATAAGAATTAATAAAAGTGAAGAAGTAAAGTAAGAAAAGAAGATAGAATTTCAGATTTAAGGAGTATGCTTTTAGTAATAAGAATTAATAAAAGTCAAGAAGTGAAGTAAGAAAAGAAGATAGAATTTCAGATTTAAGGAGTATGTTTTAAGTAATAAGTTTTTATGAAAGTGAAGAAGTAAAGTAAGAAAAGAAGATAGAATTTCAGATTTAAGGAGTATGTTTTAAGTAATAAGTTTTTATGAAAGTGAAGAAGTAAAGTAAGAAAAGAAGATAGAATCTCAGTTTTAAGAATTATGATTTCAGAAGTAATAAGTATTTAAAAGTGAAGAAGTAAAGTAAGAAAAGAAGATAGAATTTCAGATTTAAGGAGTATGTTTTAAGTAATAAGTATTTATAAAAGTGAAGAAGTAAAATAAGAAAAGAAGATAGAATTTCAGATTTAAGGAGTATGCTTTTAAGTAATAAGTTTTTATAAAAGTGAAGAAGTAAAGTAAGAAAAGAAGATAGAATTTCAGATTTAAGGAGTATGCTTTTAGTAATAAGAATTAATAAAAGTGAAGAAGTAAAGTAAGAAAAGAAGATAGAATTTCAGATTTAAGGAGTATGTTTTAAGTAATAAGTATTAATAAAAGTGAAGAAGTAAAGTAAGAAAAGAAGATAGAATTTCAGATTTAAGGAGTATGCTTTTAGTAATAAGAATTAATAAAAGTGAAGAAGTAAAGTAAGAAAAGAAGATAGAATTTCAGATTTAAGGAGTATGCTTTTAGTAATAAGTTTTTATGAAAGTGAAGAAGTAAAGTAAGAAAAGAAGATAGAATTTCAGATTTAAGGAGTATGCTTTTAGTAATAAGAATTAATAAAAGTGAAGAAGTAAAGTAAGAAAAGAAGATAGAATTTCAGATTTAAGGAGTATGCTTTTAGTAATAAGAATTAATAAAAGTGAAGAAGTAAAGTAAGAAAAGAAGATAGAATTTCAGATTTAAGGAGTATGCTTTTAGTAATAAGAATTAATAAAAGTGAAGAAGTAAAGTAAGAAAAGAAGATAGAATTTCAGATTTAAGGAGTATGCTTTTAGTAATAAGAATTAATAAAAGTGAAGAAGTAAAGTAAGAAAAGAAGATAGAATTTCAGATTTAAGGAGTATGTTTTAAGTAATAAGTTTTTATGAAAGTGAAGAAGTAAAGTAAGAAAAGAAGATAGAATTTCAGATTTAAGGAGTATGCTTTTAGTAATAAGAATTAATAAAAGTGAAGAAGTAAAGTAAGAAAAGAAGATAGAATTTCAGATTTAAGGAGTATGCTTTTAAGTAATAAGTTTTTATAAAAGTGAAGAAGTAAAGTAAGAAAAGAAGATAGAATTTCAGATTTAAGGAGTATGCTTTTAAGTAATAAGTTTTTATAAAAGTGAAGAAGTAAAGTAAGAAAAGAAGATAGAATTTCAGATTTAAGGAGTATGCTTTTAGTAATAAGAATTAATAAAAGTGAAGAAGTAAAGTAAGAAAAGAAGATAGAATTTCAGATTTAAGGAGTATGCTTTTAGTAATAAGAATTAATAAAAGTCAAGAAGTAAAGTAAGAAAAGAAGATAGAATTTCAGATTTAAGGAGTATGTTTTAAGTAATAAGTATTAATAAAAGTGAAGAAGTAAAGTAAGAAAAGAAGATAGAATTTCAGATTTAAGGAGTATGCTTTTAGTAATAAGAATTAATAAAAGTGAAGAAGTAAAGTAAGAAAAGAAGATAGAATTTCAGATTTAAGGAGTATGTTTTAAGTAATAAGTATTAATAAAAGTGAAGAAGTAAAGTAAGAAAAGAAGATAGAATTTCAGATTTAAGGAGTATGCTTTTAGTAATAAGAATTAATAAAAGTGAAGAAGTAAAGTAAGAAAAGAAGATAGAATTTCAGATTTAAGGAGTATGCTTTTAGTAATAAGAATTAATAAAAGTGAAGAAGTAAAGTAAGAAAAGAAGATAGAATTTCAGATTTAAGGAGTATGTTTTAAGTAATAAGTTTTTATGAAAGTGAAGAAGTAAAATAAGAAAAGAAGATAGAATTTCAGATTTAAGGAGTATGCTTTTAGTAATAAGAATTAATAAAAGTGAAGAAGTAAAGTAAGAAAAGAAGATAGAATTTCAGATTTAAGGAGTATGTTTTAAGTAATAAGTATTTATAAAAGTGAAGAAGTAAAATAAGAAAAGAAGATAGAATTTCAGATTTAAGGAGTATGCTTTTAGTAATAAGAATTAATAAAAGTGAAGAAGTAAAGTAAGATAGAATTTCAGATTTAAGGAGTATGCTTTTAGTAATAAGAATTAATAAAAGTGAAGAAGTAAAGTAAGAAAAGAAGATAGAATTTCAGATTTAAGGAGTATGCTTTTAGTAATAAGTTTTTATGAAAGTGAAGAAGTAAAGTAAGAAAAGAAGATAGAATTTCAGATTTAAGGAGTATGCTTTTAGTAATAAGAATTAATAAAAGTGAAGAAGTAAAGTAAGAAAAGAAGATAGAATTTCAGATTTAAGGAGTATGCTTTTAGTAATAAGAATTAATAAAAGTCAAGAAGTAAAGTAAGAAAAGAAGATAGAATTTCAGATTTAAGGAGTATGCTTTTAGTAATAAGAATTAATAAAAGTGAAGAAGTAAAGTAAGAAAAGAAGATAGAATTTCAGATTTAAGGAGTATGCTTTTAGTAATAAGAATTAATAAAAGTGAAGAAGTAAAGTAAGAAAAGAAGATAGAATTTCAGATTTAAGGAGTATGCTTTTAGTAATAAGAATTAATAAAAGTCAAGAAGTGAAGTAAGAAAAGAAGATAGAATTTCAGATTTAAGGAGTATGTTTTAAGTAATAAGTTTTTATGAAAGTGAAGAAGTAAAGTAAGAAAAGAAGATAGAATTTCAGATTTAAGGAGTATGTTTTAAGTAATAAGTTTTTATGAAAGTGAAGAAGTAAAGTAAGAAAAGAAGATAGAATCTCAGTTTTAAGAATTATGATTTCAGAAGTAATAAGTATTTAAAAGTGAAGAAGTAAAGTAAGAAAAGAAGATAGAATTTCAGATTTAAGGAGTATGCTTTTAGTAATAAGAATTAATAAAAGTGAAGAAGTAAAGTAAGAAAAGAAGATAGAATTTCAGATTTAAGGAGTATGTTTTAAGTAATAAGTTTTTATGAAAGTGAAGAAGTAAAGTAAGAAAAGAAGATAGAATTTCAGATTTAAGGAGTATGCTTTTAGTAATAAGAATTAATAAAAGTGAAGAAGTAAAGTAAGAAAAGAAGATAGAATTTCAGATTTAAGGAGTATTTTTTAAGTAATAAGAATTAATAAAAGTGAAGAAGTAAAGTAAGAAAAGAAGATAGAATTTCAGATTTAAGGAGTATGCTTTTAGTAATAAGAATTAATAAAAGTCAAGAAGTGAAGTAAGAAAAGAAGATAGAATTTCAGATTTAAGGAGTATGTTTTAAGTAATAAAAATTAATAAAAGTGAAGAAGTAAAGTAAGAAAAGAAGATAGAATTTCAGATTTAAGGAGTATGTTTTAAGTAATAAGTTTTTATGAAAGTGAGGAAGTAAAGTAAGAAAAGAAGATAGTATTTCAGATTTAAGGAGTATGCTTTTAAGTAATAAGTTTTTATGAAAGTGAGGAAGTAAAGTAAGAAAAGAAGATAGAATTTCAGATTTAAGGAGTATGCTTTTAAGTAATAAGTTTTTATAAAAGTGAAGAAGTAAAGTAAGAAAAGAAGATAGAATTTCAGATTTAAGGAGTATGCTTTTAAGTAATAAGTTTTTATGAAAGTGAGGAAGTAAAGTAAGAAAAGAAGATAGAATTTCAGATTTAAGGAGTATGTTTTAAGTAATAAGTTTTTATGAAAGTGAAGAAGTAAAGTAAGAAAAGAAGATAGAATTTCAGTTTTAATGAGTATGTTTTAAGTAATAAGTATTTATAAAAGTGAAGAAGTAAAATAAGAAAAGAAGATAGAATTTCAGATTTAAGGAGTATGCTTTTAGTAATAAGAATTAATAAAAGTGAAGAAGTAAAGTAAGAAAAGAAGATAGAATTTCAGATTTAAGGAGTATGCTTTTAGTAATAAGAATTAATAAAAGTGAAGAAGTAAGAAAAGAAGATAGAATTTCAGATTTAAGGAGTATGCTTTTAGTAATAAGAATTAATAAAAGTGAAGAAGTAAAGTAAGAAAAGAAGATAGAATTTCAGATTTAAGGAGTATGCTTTTAGTAATAAGAATTAATAAAAGTGAAGAAGTAAAGTAAGAAAAGAAGATAGAATTTCAGATTTAAGGAGTATGCTTTTAAGTAATAAGTTTTTATAAAAGTGAAGAAGTAAAATAAGAAAAGAAGATAGAATTTCAGATTTAAGGAGTATGCTTTTAGTAATAAGAATTAATAAAAGTCAAGAAGTAAAGTAAGAAAAGAAGATAGAATTTCAGATTTAAGGAGTATGCTTTTAGTAATAAGTTTTTATGAAAGTGAAGAAGTAAAGTAAGAAAAGAAGATAGAATTTCAGATTTAAGGAGTATGCTTTTAGTAATAAGAATTAATAAAAGTGAAGAAGTAAAGTAAGAAAAGAAGATAGAATTTCAGATTTAAGGAGTATGCTTTTAGTAATAAGAATTAATAAAAGTCAAGAAGTAAAGTAAGAAAAGAAGATAGAATTTCAGATTTAAGGAGTATGCTTTTAGTAATAAGAATTAATAAAAGTCAAGAAGTAAAGTAAGAAAAGAAGATAGAATTTCAGATTTAAGGAGTATGTTTTAAGTAATAAGTTTTTATGAAAGTGAAGAAGTAAAGTAAGAAAAGAAGATAGAATCTCAGTTTTAAGAATTATGATTTCAGAAGTAATAAGTATTTAAAAGTGAAGAAGTAAAGTAAGAAAAGAAGATAGAATTTCAGATTTAAGGAGTATGTTTTAAGTAATAAGTATTTATAAAAGTGAAGAAGTAAAATAAGAAAAGAAGATAGAATTTCAGATTTAAGGAGTATGCTTTTAAGTAATAAGTTTTTATAAAAGTGAAGAAGTAAAGTAAGAAAAGAAGATAGAATTTCAGATTTAAGGAGTATGCTTTTAGTAATAAGAATTAATAAAAGTGAAGAAGTAAAGTAAGAAAAGAAGATAGAATTTCAGATTTAAGGAGTATGTTTTAAGTAATAAGTATTAATAAAAGTGAAGAAGTAAAGTAAGAAAAGAAGATAGAATTTCAGATTTAAGGAGTATGCTTTTAGTAATAAGAATTAATAAAAGTGAAGAAGTAAAGTAAGAAAAGAAGATAGAATTTCAGATTTAAGGAGTATGCTTTTAGTAATAAGAATTAATAAAAGTGAAGAAGTAAAGTAAGAAAAGAAGATAGAATTTCAGATTTAAGGAGTATGCTTTTAGTAATAAGAATTAATAAAAGTGAAGAAGTAAAGTAAGAAAAGAAGATAGAATTTCAGATTTAAGGAGTATGCTTTTAGTAATAAGAATTAATAAAAGTGAAGAAGTAAAGTAAGAAAAGAAGATAGAATTTCAGATTTAAGGAGTATGCTTTTAGTAATAAGAATTAATAAAAGTCAAGAAGTAAAGTAAGAAAAGAAGATAGAATTTCAGATTTAAGGAGTATGCTTTTAGTAATAAGAATTAATAAAAGTGAAGAAGTAAAGTAAGAAAAGAAGATAGAATTTCAGATTTAAGGAGTATGTTTTAAGTAATAAGTTTTTATGAAAGTGAAGAAGTAAAGTAAGAAAAGAAGATAGAATCTCAGTTTCAAGATTTATGATTTCAGAAGTAATAAGTATTTAAAAGTGAAGAAGTAAAGTAAGAAAAGAAGATAGAATTTCAGTTTTAAGGAGTATGTTTTAAGTAATAAGTATTTATAAAAGTGAAGAAGTAAAATAAGAAAAGAAGATAGAATTTCAGATTTAAGGAGTATGCTTTTAGTAATAAGAATTAATAAAAGTGAAGAAGTAAAGTAAGAAAAGAAGATAGAATTTCAGATTTAAGGAGTATGCTTTTAGTAATAAGAATTAATAAAAGTGAAGAAGTAAAGTAAGAAAAGAAGATAGAATTTCAGATTTAAGGAGTATGCTTTTAGTAATAAGAATTAATAAAAGTGAAGAAGTAAAGTAAGAAAAGAAGATAGAATTTCAGATTTAAGGAGTATGCTTTTAGTAATAAGAATTAATAAAAGTGAAGAAGTAAAGTAAGAAAAGAAGATAGAATTTCAGATTTAAGGAGTATGCTTTTAAGTAATAAGTTTTTATAAAAGTGAAGAAGTAAAATAAGAAAAGAAGATAGAATTTCAGATTTAAGGAGTATGCTTTTAGTAATAAGAATTAATAAAAGTCAAGAAGTAAAGTAAGAAAAGAAGATAGAATTTCAGATTTAAGGAGTATGCTTTTAGTAATAAGTTTTTATGAAAGTGAAGAAGTAAAGTAAGAAAAGAAGATAGAATTTCAGATTTAAGGAGTATGCTTTTAGTAATAAGAATTAATAAAAAGTGAAGAAGTAAAGTAAGAAAAGAAGATAGAATTTCAGATTTAAGGAGTATGTTTTAAGTAATAAGTTTTTATGAAAGTGAAGAAGTAAAGTAAGAAAAGAAGATAGAATTTCAGATTTTAAGGAGTATGCTTTTAAGTAATAAGTTTTTATGAAAGTGAGGAAGTAAAGTAAGAAAAGAAGATAGAATTTCAGATTTAAGGAGTATGCTTTTAGTAATAAGAATTAATAAAAGTCAAGAAGTAAAGTAAGAAAAGAAGATAGAATTTCAGATTTAAGGAGTATGCTTTTAGTAATAAGAATTAATAAAAGTGAAGAAGTAAAGTAAGAAAAGAAGATAGAATTTCAGATTTAAGAGTATGCTTTTAGTAATAAGAATTAATAAAAGTGAAGAAGTAAAGTAAGAAAAGAAGATAGAATTTCAGATTTAAGGAGTATGCTTTTAAGTAATAAGTTTTTATAAAAGTGAAGAAGTAAAATAAGAAAAGAAGATAGAATTTCAGATTTAAGGAGTATGTTTTAAGTAATAAGTTTTTATGAAAGTGAGGAAGTAAAGTAAGAAAAGAAGATAGAATTTCAGATTAAGAGTATGTTTTAAGTAATAAGTATTAATAAAAGTCAAGAAGTAAGTAAGAAAAGAAGATAGAATTTCAGATTTAAGGAGTATGCTTTTAGTAATAAGAATTAATAAAAGTGAAAGAAGTAAAGTAAGAAAAGAAGATAGAATTTCAGATTTAAGGAGTATGCTTTTAGTAATAAGAATTAATAAAAGTCAAGAAGTAAAGTAAGAAAAGAAGATAGAATTTCAGATTAAGGAGTATGCTTTTAGTAATAAGAATTAATAAAAGTGAAGAAGTAAAATAAGAAAAGAAGATAGAATTTCAGATTTAAGGAGTATGTTTTAAGTAATAAGTTTTTATGAAAGTGAGGAAGTAAAGTAAGAAAGAAGATAGAATTTCAGATTTAAGGAGTATGCTTTTAAGTAATAAGTATTAATAAAAGTGAAGAAGTAAAGTAAGAAAAGAAGATAGAATTTCAGATTTAAGGAGTATGCTTTTAAGTAATAAGTTTTTATAAAAGTGAAGAAGTAAAATAAGAAAAGAAGATAGAATTCAGATTTAAGGAGTATGTTTTAAGTAATAAGTTTTTATGAAAGTGAGGAAGTAAAGTAAGAAAAGAAGATAGAATTTCAGATTTAAGGAGTATGCTTTTAAGTATAAGTATTAATAAAAGTGAAGAAGTAAAGTAAGAAAAGAAGATAGAATTTCAGATTTAAGGAGTATGCTTTTAAGTAATAGTTTTTATAAAAGTGAAGAAGTAAAGTAAGAAAAGAAGATAGAATTTCAGATTTAAGGAGTATGCTTTTAGTAATAAGAATTAATAAAAGTCAAGAAGTAAAGTAAGAAAAGAAGATAGAATTTCAGATTAAGGAGTATGCTTTTAGTAATAAGTTTTTATGAAAGTGAAGAAGTAAAGTAGAAAAAGAGATAGAATTTCAGATTTAAGGAGTATGCTTTTAGTAATAAGAATTAATAAAAGTGAAGAAGTAAAGTAAGAAAAGAAGATAGAATTTCAGATTTAAGGAGTATGCTTTTAGTAATAAGAATTAATAAAAGTCAAGAAAGTAAAGTAAGAAAAGAAGATAGAATTTCAGATTTAGAGGAGTATGCTTTTAGTAATAAGAATTAATAAAAGTCAAGAAGTAAAGTAAGAAAAGAAGATAGAATTTCAGATTTAAGGAGTATGCTTTTAGTAATAAGAATTAATAAAAGTGAAGAAGTAAAGTAAGAAAAGAAGATAGAATTCAGATTTAAGGAGTATGTTTTAAGTAATAAGTTTTTATGAAAGTGAAGAAGTAAAGTAAGAAAAGAAGATAGAATTTCAGATTTAAGGAGTATGCTTTTAGTAATAAGAATTAATAAAAGTGAAGAAGTAAAGTAAGAAAAGAAGATAGAATTTCAGATTTAAGGAGTATGCTTTTAAGTAATAAGTTTTTATAAAAGTGAAGAAGTAAAGTAAGAAAAGAAGATAGAATTTCAGATTTAAGGAGTATGCTTTTAGTAATAAGAATTAATAAAAGTCAAGAAGTAAAGTAAGAAAAGAAGATAGAATTTCAGATTTAAGGAGTATGCTTGTAGTAATAAGTATTTATAAAAGTGAAGAAGTAAGTAAGAAAAGAAGATAGAATTTCAGATTTAAGGAGTATGCTTTTAGTAATAAGAATTAATAAAAGTGAAGAAGTAAAGTAAGAAAAGAAGATAGAATTTCAGATTTAAGGAGTATGCTTTTAAGTAATAAGTTTTTATAAAAGTGAAGAAGTAAAGTAAGAAAAGAAGATAGAATTTCAGATTTAAGGAGTATGCTTTTAGTAATAAGTTTTTATGAAAGTGAAGAAGTAAAGTAAGAAAAGAAGATAGAATTTCAGATTTAGGATATGCTTTTAGTAATAAGAATTAATAAAAGTGAAGAAGTAAAGTAAGAAAAGAAGATAGAATTTCAGATTTAAGGAGTATGCTTTTAGTAATAAGAATTAATAAAAGTCAAGAAGTAAAGTAAGAAAAGAAGATAGAATTTCAGATTAAGGAGTATGCTTTTAGTAATAAGAATTAATAAAAGTCAAGAAGTAAAGTAAGAAAAGAAGATAGAATTTCAGATTTAAGGAGTATGCTTTTAGTAATAAGAATTAATAAAAGTGAAGAAGTAAAGTAAGAAAAAGAAGATAGAATTTCAGATTTAAGGAGTATGTTTAAGTAATAAGTTTTTATGAAAGTGAAGAAGTAAAGTAAGAAAAGAAGATAGAATTTCAGATTTAAGGAGTATGCTTTTAGTAATAAGAATTAAATAAAAGTGAAGAAGTAAAGTAAGAAAAGAAGATAGAATTTCAGATTTAAGGAGTATGCTTTTAAGT
Source organism: Loxodes magnus (assembly GCA_946699065.1). NCBI lineage: Eukaryota > Ciliophora > Karyorelictea > Loxodida > Loxodidae > Loxodes > Loxodes magnus. The sequence goes on from CAMPDV010002713.1 coordinate 43,284, forward strand.
AATAGGTTTTTATAAAAGTGAAGAAGTAAAGTAAGAAAGAAGATAGAATTTCAGATTTAAGGAGTATGCTTTTAGTAATAAGAATTATAAAAGTCAAGAAGTAAAGTAAGAAAAGAAGATAGAATTTCAGATTTAAGGAGTATGCTTTTAGTAATAAGTATTTATAAAAGTGAAGAAGTAAAGTAATGAAAAGAAGATAGAATTTCAGATTTAAGGAGTATGCTTTTAGTAATAAGAATTAATAAAAGTGAAGAAGTAAAGTAAGAAAAGAAGATAGAATTTCAGATTTAAGGAGTATGCTTTTAAGTAATAAGTTTTATAAAAGTGAAGAAGTAAAGTAAGAAAAGAAGATAGAATTTCAGATTTAAGGAGTATGCTTTTAAGTAATAAGTTTTTATGAAAGTGAGGAAGTAAAGTAAGAAAGAAGATAGAATTTCAGAGTTAAGGAGTATGTTTTAAGTAATAAGTATTAATAAAAGTGAAGAAGTAAAGTAAGAAAAGAAGATAGAATTTCAGATTTAAGGAGTATGCTTTTAGTAATAAGAATTAATAAAAGTGAAGAAGTAAAGTAAGAAAAGAAGATAGAATTTCAGATTTAAGGAGTATGCTTTTAGTAATAAGTTTTTATGAAAGTGAAGAAGTAAAGTAAGAAAAGAAGATAGAATTTCAGATTTAAGGAGTATGCTTTTAGTAATAAGAATTAATAAAAGTGAAGAAGTAAAGTAAGAAAAGAAGATAGAATTTCAGATTTAAGGAGTATGCTTTTAGTAATAAGAATTAATAAAAGTGAAGAAGTAAAGTAAGAAAAGAAGATAGAATTTCAGATTTAAGGAGTATGCTTTTAGTAATAAGAATTAATAAAAGTCAAGAAGTAAAGTAAGAAAAGAAGATAGAATTTCAGATTAAGGAGTATGCTTTTAGTAATAAGAATTAATAAAAGTGAAGAAGTAAAGTAAGAAAAGAAGATAGAATTTCAGATTTAAGGAGTATGCTTTTAGTAATAAGAATTATAAAAGTGAAGAAGTAAAGTAAGAAAAGAAGATAGAATTTCAGATTTAAGGAGTATGTTTTAAGTAATAAGTTTTTATGAAAGTGAAGAAGTAAAGTAAGGAAAAGAAGATAGAATTTCAGATTTAAGGAGTATGCTTTAGTAATAAGAATTAATAAAAGTGAAGAAGTAAAGTAAGAAAAGAAGATAGAATTTCAGATTTAAGGAGTATGCTTTTAGTAATAAGTATTTATAAAAGTGAAGAAGTAAAGTAAGAAAAGAAGATAGAATTTCAGATTTAAGGAGTATGCTTTTAGTAATAAGAATTAATAAAAGTGAAGAAGTAAAGTAAGAAAAGAAGATAGAATTTCAGATTTAAGGAGTATGTTTTAAGTAATAAGTTTTTATAAAAGTGAAGAAGTAAAGTAAGAAAAGAAGATAGAATTTCAGATTTAAGGAGTATGCTTTTAAGTAATAAGGTTTTATGAAAGTGAGGAAGTAAAGTAAGAAAAGAAGATAGAATTTCAGATTTAAGGAGTATGCTTTTAAGTAATAAGTTTTATTGAAAGTGAGGAAGTTAAGTAAGAAAAGAAGATAGAATTTCAGATTTAAGGAGTATGCTTTTAGTAATAAGAATTATAAAAGTGAAGAAGTAAAGTAAGAAAAGAAGATAGAATTTCAGATTTAAGGAGTATGCTTTTAAGTAAACTTATTACTTAAAAGCATACTCCTTAAATCTGAAATTCTATCTTCTTTTCTACTTTACTTCTTCACTTTTATTAATTCTTATTACTAAAAGCATACTCCTTAAATCTGAAATTCTATCTTCTTTTCTTACTTAACTTCCTCACTTTCATAAAAACTTATTACTTAAAAGCATACTCCTTAAATCTGAAATTCTATCTTCTTTTCTTACTTTACTTCCTCACTTTCATAAAAACTTATTACTTAAAAGCATACTCCTTAAATCTGAAATTCTATCTTCTTTTCTTACTTTACTTCTTCACTTTTATAAAAACTTATTACTTAAAACATACTCCTTAAATCTGAAATTCTATCTTCTTTTCTTACTTTACTTCTTCACTTTTATTAATTCTTATTACTAAAAGCATACTCCTTAAATCTGAAATTCTATCTTCTTTTCTTACTTTACTTCTTCACTTTTATAAATACTTATTACTAAAAGCTTACTCCTTAAATCTGAAATTCTATCTTCTTTTCTTACTTTACTTCTTCACTTTTATTAATTCTTATTACTAAAAGCATACTCCTTAAATCTGAAATTCTATCTTCTTTTCTTACTTTACTTCTTCACTTTCATAAAAACTTATTACTTAAAACATACTCCTTAAATCTGAAATTCTATCTTCTTTTCTTACTTTACTTCTTCACTTTTATTAATTCTTATTACTAAAAGCATACTCCTTAAATCTGAAATTCTATCTTCTTTTCTTACTTTACTTCTTCACTTTTATTAATTCTTATTACTAAAAGCATACTCCTTAAATCTGAAATTCTATCTTCTTTTCTTACTTTACTTCTTGACTTTTATTAATTCTTATTACTAAAAGCATACTCCTTAAATCTGAAATTCTATCTTCTTTTCTTACTTTACTTCTTCACTTTTATTAATTCTTATTACTAAAAGCATACTCCTTAAATCTGAAATTCTATCTTCTTTTCTTACTTTACTTCTTCACTTTATTAATTCTTATTACTAAAAGCATACTCCTTAAATCTGAAATTCTATCTTCTTTTCTTACTTTACTTCTTCACTTTCATAAAAACTTATTACTAAAAGCATACTCTTAAATCTGAAATTCTATCTTCTTTTCTTACTTTACTTCTTCACTTTTATTAATTCTTATTACTAAAGCATACTCCTTAAATCTGAAATTCTATCTTCTTTTCTTACTTTACTTCTTCACTTTTATTAATACTTATTACTTAAAACATACTCCTTAAATCTGAAATTCTATCTTCTTTTCTTACTTTACTTCCTCACTTTCATAAAAACTTATTACTTAAAAGCATACTCCTTAAATCTGAAATTCTATCTTCTTTTCTTACTTTACTTCTTCACTTTTATAAAAACTTATTACTTAAAAGCATACTCCTTAAATCTGAAATTCTATCTTCTTTTCTTACTTTACTTCTTCACTTTTATTAATTCTTATTACTAAAAGCATACTCCTTAAATCTGAAATTCTATCTTCTTTTCTTACTTTACTTCTTCACTTTTATAAATACTTATTACTAAAAGCATACTCCTTAAATCTGAAATTCTATCTTCTTTTCTTACTTTACTTCTTGACTTTTATTAATTCTTATTACTAAAAGCATACTCCTTAAATCTGAAATTCTATCTTCTTTTCTTACTTTACTTCTTCACTTTTATAAAAACTTATTACTTAAAAGCATACTCCTTAAATCTGAAATTCTATCTTCTTTTCTTACTTTACTTCTTCACTTTTATTAATTCTTATTACTAAAAGCATACTCCTTAAATCTGAAATTCTATCTTCTTTTCTTACTTTACTTCTTCACTTTCATAAAAACTTATTACTTAAAACATACTCCTTAAATCTGAAATTCTATCTTCTTTTCTTACTTTACTTCTTCACTTTTATTAATTCTTATTACTAAAAGCATACTCCTTAAATCTGAAATTCTATCTTCTTTTCTTACTTTACTTCTTGACTTTTATTAATTCTTATTACTAAAAGCATACTCCTTAAATCTGAAATTCTATCTCTTTTCTTACTTTACTTCTTGACTTTTATTAATTCTTATTACTAAAAGCATACTCCTTAAATCTGAAATTCTATCTTCTTTTCTTACTTTACTTCTTCACTTTTATTAATTCTTATTACTAAAAGCATACTCCTTAAATCTGAAATTCTATCTTCTTTTCTTACTTTACTTCTTCACTTTCATAAAAACTTATTACTAAAAGCATACTCCTTAAATCTGAAATTCTATCTTCTTTTCTTACTTTACTTCTTCACTTTTATAAAAACTTATTACTTAAAAGCATACTCCTTAAATCTGAAATTCTATCTTCTTTTCTTACTTTACTTCTTCACTTTTATTAATTCTTATTACTAAAAGCATACTCCTTAAATCTGAAATTCTATCTTCTTTCTTACTTTACTTCTTCACTTTTATAAATACTTATTACTAAAAGCATACTCCTTAAATCTGAAATTCTATCTTCTTTTCTTACTTTACTTCTTGACTTTTATTAATTCTTATTACTAAAAGCATACTCCTTAAATCTGAAATTCTATCTTCTTTTCTTACTTTACTTCTTCACTTTTATAAAAACTTATTACTTAAAAGCATACTCCTTAAATCTGAAATTCTATCTTCTTTTCTTACTTTACTTCTTCACTTTTATTAATTCTTATTACTAAAAGCATACTCCTTAAATCTGAAATTCTATCTTCTTTTCTTACTTTACTTCTTCACTTTCATAAAAACTTATTACTTAAAACATACTCCTTAAATCTGAAATTCTATCTTCTTTTCTTACTTTACTTCTTCACTTTTATTAATTCTTATTACTAAAAGCATACTCCTTAAATCTGAAATTCTATCTTCTTTTCTTACTTTACTTCTTGACTTTTATTAATTCTTATTACTAAAAGCATACTCCTTAAATCTGAAATTCTATCTTCTTTTCTTACTTTACTTCTTGACTTTTATTAATTCTTATTACTAAAAGCATACTCCTTAAATCTGAAATTCTATCTTCTTTTCTTACTTTACTTCTTCACTTTTATTAATTCTTATTACTAAAAGCATACTCCTTAAATCTGAAATTCTATCTTCTTTTCTTACTTTACTTCTTCACTTTCATAAAAACTTATTACTAAAAGCATACTCCTTAAATCTGAAATTCTATCTTCTTTTCTTACTTTACTTCTTGACTTTATTAATTCTTATTACTAAAAGCATACTCCTTAAATCTGAAATTCTATCTTCTTTTCTTACTTTACTTCTTCACTTTTATAAAAACTTATTACTTAAAAGCATACTCCTTAAATCTGAAATTCTATCTTCTTTTCTTACTTTACTTCTTCACTTTTATTAATACTTATTACTTAAAAGCATACTCCTTAAATCTGAAATTCTATCTTCTTTTCTTACTTTACTTCCTCACTTTCATAAAAACTTATTACTTAAAACATACTCCTTAAATCGGAAATTCTATCTTCTTTTCTTATTTTACTTCTTCACTTTTATAAAAACTTATTACTTAAAAGCATACTCCTTAAATCTGAAATTCTATCTTCTTTTCTTACTTTACTTCTTCACTTTTATTAATACTTATTACTTAAAAGCATACTCCTTAAATCTGAAATTCTATCTTCTTTTCTTACTTTACTTCCTCACTTTCATAAAAACTTATTACTTAAAACATACTCCTTAAATCTGAAATTCTATCTTCTTTTCTTATTTTACTTCTTCACTTTTATTAATTCTTATTACTAAAAGCATACTCCTTAAATCTGAAATTCTATCTTCTTTTCTTACTTTACTTCTTGACTTTTATTAATTCTTATTACTAAAAGCATACTCCTTAAATCTGAAATTCTATCTTCTTTTCTTACTTTACTTCTTCACTTTTATTAATTCTTATTACTAAAAGCATACTCCTTAAATCTGAAATTCTATCTTCTTTTCTTACTTTACTTCTTGACTTTTATTAATACTTATTACTTAAAACATACTCCTTAAATCTGAAATTCTATCTTCTTTTGCTTACTTTACTTCCTCACTTTCATAAAAACTTATTACTTAAAACATACTCCTTAAATCTGAAATTCTATCTTCTTTTCTTATTTTACTTCTTCACTTTTATAAAAACTTATTACTTAAAAGCATACTCCTTAAATCTGAAATTCTATCTTCTTTTCTTACTTTACTTCTTCACTTTTATAATTCTTATTACTAAAAGCATACTCCTTAAATCTGAAATTCTATCTTCTTTTCTTACTTTACTTCTTCACTTTTATTAATTCTTATTACTAAAAGCATACTCCTTAAATCTGAAATTCTATCTTCTTTTCTTACTTTACTTCTTGACTTTTATTAATTCTTATTACTAAAAGCATACTCCTTAAATCTGAAATTCTATCTTCTTTTCTTACTTTACTTCCTCACTTTCATAAAAACTTATTACTTAAAAGCATACTCCTTAAATCTGAAATTCTATCTTCTTTTCTTACTTTACTTCTTCACTTTCATAAAAACTTATTACTTAAAACATACTCCTTAAATCTGAAATTCTATCTTCTTTTCTTACTTTACTTCTTCACTTTTATTAATTCTTATTACTAAAAGCATACTCCTTAAATCTGAAATTCTATCTTCTTTTCTTACTTTACTTCTTCACTTTCATAAAAACTTATTACTAAAAGCATACTCCTTAAATCTGAAATTCTATCTTCTTTTCTTACTTTACTTCTTGACTTTTATTAATTCTTATTACTAAAAGCATACTCCTTAAATCTGAAATTCTATCTTCTTTTCTTATTTTACTTCTTCACTTTTATAAAAACTTATTACTTAAAAGCATACTCCTTAAATCTGAAATTCTATCTCTTTTCTTACTTTACTTCTTCACTTTTATTAATTCTTATTACTAAAAGCATACTCCTTAAATCTGAAATTCTATCTTCTTTCTTACTTTACTTCTTCACTTTTATTAATTCTTATTACTAAAAGCATACTCCTTAAATCTGAAATTCTATCTTCTTTTCTTACTTTACTTCTTCACTTTTATTAATTCTTATTACTAAAAGCATACTCCTTAAATCTGAAATTCTATCTTCTTTTCTTACTTTACTTCTTCACTTTTATTAATTCTTATTACTAAAAGCATACTCCTTAAATCTGAAATTCTATCTTCTTTTCTTATTTTACTTCTTCACTTTTATAAATACTTATTACTTAAAACATACTCCTTAAAACTGAAATTCTATCTTCTTTTCTTACTTTACTTCTTCACTTTAAATACTTATTACTTCTGAAATCATAAATCTTGAAACTGAGATTCTATCTTCTTTTCTTACTTTACTTCTTCACTTTCATAAAAACTTATTACTTAAAACATACTCCTTAAATCTGAAATTCTATCTTCTTTTCTTACTTTACTTCTTCACTTTTATTAATTCTTATTACTAAAAGCATACTCCTTAATCTGAAATTCTATCTTCTTTTCTTACTTTACTTCTTGACTTTTATTAATTCTTATTACTAAAAGCATACTCCTTAAATCTGAAATTCTATCTTCTTTTCTTACTTTACTTCTTCACTTTTATTAATTCTTATTACTAAAAGCATACTCCTTAAATCTGAAATTCTATCTTCTTTTCTTACTTTACTTCTTCACTTTTATTAATTCTTATTACTAAAAGCATACTCCTTAAATCTGAAATTCTATCTTCTTTTCTTACTTTACTTCTTCACTTTTATTAATTCTTATTACTAAAAGCATACTCCTTAAATCTGAAATTCTATCTTCTTTTCTTACTTTACTTCTCACTTTTATTAATTCTTATTACTAAAAGCATACTCCTTAAATCTGAAATTCTATCTTCTTTTCTTACTTTACTTCTTCACTTTTATTAATACTTATTACTTAAAACATACTCCTTAAATCTGAAATTCTATCTTCTTTTCTTACTTTACTTCTTCACTTTTATTAATTCTTATTACTAAAAGCATACTCCTTAAATCTGAAATTCTATCTTCTTTTCTTACTTTACTTCTTCACTTTTATAAAAACTTATTACTTAAAAGCATACTCCTTAAATCTGAAATTCTATCTTCTTTTCTTATTTTACTTCTTCACTTTTATAAATACTTATTACTTAAAACATACTCCTTAAATCTGAAATTCTATCTTCTTTTCTTACTTTACTTCTTCACTTTTAAATACTTATTACTTCTGAAATCATAATTCTTAAAACTGAGATTCTATCTTCTTTTCTTACTTTACTTCTTCACTTTCATAAAAACTTATTACTTAAAACATACTCCTTAAATCTGAAATTCTATCTTCTTTTCTTACTTTACTTCTTGACTTTTATTAATTCTTATTACTAAAAGCATACTCCTTAAATCTGAAATTCTATCTTCTTTCTTACTTTACTTCTTGACTTTTATTAATTCTTATTACTAAAAGCATACTCCTTAAATCTGAAATTCTATCTTCTTTTCTTACTTTACTTCTTCACTTTTATTAATTCTTATTACTAAAAGCATACTCCTTAAATCTGAAATTCTATCTTCTTTTCTTACTTTACTTCTTCACTTTCATAAAAACTTATTACTAAAAGCATACTCCTTAAATCTGAAATTCTATCTTCTTTTCTTACTTTACTTCTTGACTTTTATTAATTCTTATTACTAAAAGCATACTCCTTAAATCTGAAATTCTATCTTCTTTTCTTATTTTACTTCTTCACTTTTATAAAAACTTATTACTTAAAAGCATACTCCTTAAATCTGAAATTCTATCTTCTTTTCTTACTTTACTTCTTCACTTTTATTAATTCTTATTACTAAAAGCATACTCCTTAAATCTGAAATTCTATCTTCTTTTCTTACTTTACTTCTTCACTTTTATTAATTCTTATTACTAAAAGCATACTCCTTAAATCTGAAATTCTATCTTCTTTTCTTACTTTACTTCTTCACTTTTATTAATTCTTATTACTAAAAGCATACTCCTTAAATCTGAAATTCTATCTTCTTTTCTTACTTTACTTCTTCACTTTTATTAATTCTTATTACTAAAAGCATACTCCTTAAATCTGAAATTCTATCTTCTTTTCTTATTTTACTTCTTCACTTTTATAAATACTTATTACTTAAAACATACTCATTAAAACTGAAATTCTATCTTCTTTTCTTACTTTACTTCTTCACTTCATAAAAACTTATTACTTAAAACATACTCCTTAAATCTGAAATTCTATCTTCTTTTCTTACTTTACTTCCTCACTTTCATAAAAACTTATTACTTAAAAGCATACTCCTTAAATCTGAAATTCTATCTTCTTTTCTTACTTTACTTCTTCACTTTTATAAAAACTTATTACTTAAAAGCATACTCCTTAAATCTGAAATTCTATCTTCTTTTCTTACTTTACTTCCTCACTTTCATAAAAACTTATTACTTAAAAGCATACTCCTTAAATCTGAAATACTATCTTCTTTCTTACTTTACTTCCTCACTTTCATAAAAACTTATTACTTAAAACATACTCCTTAAATCTGAAATTCTATCTTCTTTTCTTACTTTACTTCTTCACTTTTATTAATTTTTATTACTTAAAACATACTCCTTAAATCTGAAATTCTATCTTCTTTTCTTACTTCACTTCTTGACTTTTATTAATTCTTATTACTAAAAGCATACTCCTTAAATCTGAAATTCTATCTTCTTTTCTTACTTTACTTCTTCACTTTTATTAATTCTTATTACTTAAAAAATACTCCTTAAATCTGAAATTCTATCTTCTTTTCTTACTTTACTTTCTTCACTTTTATTAATTCTTATTACTAAAAGCATACTCCTTAAATCTGAAATTCTATCTTCTTTCTTACTTTACTTCTTCACTTTCATAAAAACTTATTACTTAAAACATACTCCTTAAATCTGAAATTCTATCTTCTTTTCTTACTTTACTTCTTCACTTTTATTAATTCTTATTACTAAAAGCATACTCCTTAAATCTGAATTCTATCTTCTTTTCTTACTTTACTTCTTCACTTTTAAATACTTATTACTTCTGAAATCATAATTCTTAAAACTGAGATTCTATCTTCTTTTCTTACGTTACTTCTTCACTTTCATAAAAACTTATTACTTAAAACATACTCCTTAAATCTGAATTCTATCTTCTTTTCTTACTTTACTTCTTCACTTTCATAAAAACTTATTACTTAAAACATACTCCTTAAATCTGAAATTCTATCTTCTTTTCTTACTTCACTTCTTGACTTTTATTAATTCTTATTACTAAAAGCATACTCCTTAAATCTGAAATTCTATCTTCTTTTCTTACTTTACTTCTTCACTTTTATTAATTCTTATTACTAAAAGCATACTCCTTAAATCTGAAATTCTATCTTCTTTTCTTACTTTACTTCTTCACTTTTATTAATTCTTATTACTAAAAGCATACTCCTTAAATCTGAAATTCTATCTTCTTTCTTACTTTACTTCTTGACTTTTATTAATTCTTATTACTAAAAGCATACTCCTTAAATCTGAAATTCTATCTTCTTTTCTTACTTTACTTCTTCACTTTTATTAATTCTTATTACTAAAAGCATACTCCTTAAATCTGAAATTCTATCTTCTTTTCTTACTTTACTTCTTCACTTCATAAAAACTTATTACTAAAAGCATACTCCTTAAATCTGAAATTCTATCTTCTTTTCTTACTTTACTTCTTCACTTTTATTAATTCTTATTACTAAAAGCATACTCCTTAAATCTGAAATTCTATCTTCTTTTCTTACTTTACTTCTTCACTTTTATTAATTCTTATTACTAAAAGCATACTCCTTAAATCTGAAATTCTATCTTCTTTTCTTATTTTACTTCTTCACTTTTATAAATACTTATTACTTAAAACATACTCCTTAAATCTGAAATTCTATCTTCTTTTCTTACTTTACTTCTTCACTTTTATTAATTCTTATTACTAAAAGCATACTCCTTAAATCTGAAATTCTATCTTCTTTTCTTATTTTACTTCTTCACTTTCATAAAAACTTATTACTTAAAACATACTCCTTAAATCTGAAATTCTATCTTCTTTTCTTACTTTACTTCTTCACTTTTATTAATTCTTATTACTAAAAGCATACTCCTTAAATCTGAAATTCTATCTTCTTTTCTTACTTTACTTCTTCACTTTTATTAATTCTTATTACTAAAAGCATACTCCTTAAATCTGAAATTCTATCTTCTTTTCTTACTTTACTTCTTCACTTTTATTAATACTTATTACTTAAAACATACTCCTTAAATCTGAAATTCTATCTTCTTTTCTTACTTTACTTCTTCACTTTTATTAATTCTTATTACTAAAGCATACTCCTTAAATCTGAAATTCTATCTTCTTTTCTTACTTTACTTCTTCACTTTTATTAATACTTATTACTTAAAACATACTCCTTAAATCTGAAATTCTATCTTCTTTTCTTACTTTACTTCTTGACTTTTATTAATTCTTATTACTAAAAGCATACTCCTTAAATCTGAAATTCTATCGTCTTTTCTTACTTTACTTCTTCACTTTTATTAATTCTTATTACTAAAAGCATACTCCTTAAATCTGAAATTCTATCTTCTTTTCTTACTTTACTTCTTCACTTTTATAAAAACTTATTACTTAAAAGCATACTCCTTAAATCTGAAATTCTATCTTCTTTTCTTACTTTACTTCTTCACTTTTATAAAAACTTATTACTTAAAAGCATACTCCTTAAATCTGAAATTCTATCTTCTTTTCTTACTTTACTGTCTTCACTTTTATTAATTCTTATTACTAAAAGCATACTCCTTAAATCTGAAATTCTATCTTCTTTTCTTACTTTACTTCTTCACTTTCATAAAAACTTATTACTTAAAACATACTCCTTAAATCTGAAATTCTATCTTCTTTCTTACTTTACTTCTTCACTTTTATTAATTCTTATTACTAAAAGCATACTCCTTAAATCTGAAATTCTATCTTCTTTTCTTACTTTACTTCTTCACTTTTATTAATTCTTATTACTAAAAGCATACTCCTTAAATCTGAAATTCTATCTTCTTTTCTTACTTTACTTCTTCACTTTTATTAATTCTTATTACTAAAAGCATACTCCTTAAATCTGAAATTCTATCTTCTTTCTTACTTTACTTCTTCACTTTTATTAATTCTTATTACTAAAAGCATACTCCTTAAATCTGAAATTCTATCTTCTTTTCTTACTTTACTTCTTCACTTTCATAAAAACTTATTACTAAAAGCATACTCCTTAAATCTGAAATTCTATCTTCTTTTCTTACTTTACTTCTTCACTTTTATTAATTCTTATTACTAAAAGCATACTCCTTAAATCTGAAATTCTATCTTCTTTTCTTACTTTACTTCTTCACTTTTATTAATACTTATTACTTAAAACATACTCCTTAAATCTGAAATTCTATCTTCTTTTCTTACTTTACTTCTTCACTTTATTAATTCTTATTACTAAAAGCATACTCCTTAAATCTGAAATTCTATCTTCTTTTCTTACTTTACTTCTTCACTTTTATAAAAACTTATTACTTAAAAGCATACTCCTTAAATCTGAAATTCTATCTTCTTTTCTTATTTTACTTCTTCACTTTTATAAATACTTATTACTTAAAACATACTCCTTAAATCTGAAATTCTATCTTCTTTTCTTACTTTACTTCTTCACTTTTAAATACTTATTACTTCTGAAATCATAATTCTTAAAACTGAGATTCTATCTTCTTTTCTTACTTTACTTCTTCACTTTCATAAAAACTTATTACTTAAAACATACTCCTTAAATCTGAAATTCTATCTTCTTTTCTTACTTTACTTCTTCACTTTCATAAAAACTTATTACTTAAAACATACTCCTTAAATCTGAAATTCTATCTTCTTTCTTACTTCACTTCTTGACTTTTATTAATTCTTATTACTAAAAGCATACTCCTTAAATCTGAAATTCTATCTTCTTTTCTTACTTTACTTCTTCACTTTTATTAATTCTTATTACTAAAAGCATACTCCTTAAATCTGAAATTCTATCTTCTTTTCTTACTTTACTTCTTGACTTTTATTAATTCTTATTACTAAAGCATACTCCTTAAATCTGAAATTCTATCTTCTTTTCTTACTTTACTTCTTCACTTTTATTAATTCTTATTACTAAAAGCATACTCCTTAAATCTGAAATTCTATCTTCTTTTCTTACTTTACTTCTTCACTTTCATAAAAACTTATTACTTAAAACATACTCCTTAAATCTGAAATTCTATCTTCTTTTCTTACTTTACTTCTTGACTTTTATTAATTCTTATTACTAAAAGCATACTCCTTAAATCTGAAATTCTATCTTCTTTTCTTACTTTACTTCTTCACTTTTATTAATTCTTATTACTAAAAGCATACTCCTTAAATCTGAAATTCTATCTTCTTTTCTTACTTTACTTCTTCACTTTTATTAATACTTATTACTTAAAACATACTCCTTAAATCTGAAATTCTATCTTCTTTTCTTACTTTACTTCCTCACTTTCATAAAAACTTATTACTTAAAAGCATACTCCTTAAATCTGAAATTCTATCTTCTTTTCTTACTTTACTTCTTCACTTTTATAAAAACTTATTACTTAAAAGCATACTCCTTAAATCTGAAATTCTATCTTCTTTTCTTACTTTACTTCTTCACTTTTATTAATTCTTATTACTAAAAGCATACTCCTTAAATCTGAAATTCTATCTTCTTTTCTTACTTTACTTCTTCACTTTTATAAATACTTATTACTAAAAGCATACTCCTTAAATCTGAAATTCTATCTTCTTTTCTTACTTTACTTCTTCACTTTTATTAATTCTTATTACTAAAAGCATACTCCTTAAATCTGAAATTCTATCTTCTTTTCTTACTTTACTTCTTCACTTTTATTAATTCTTATTACTAAAAGCATACTCCTTAAATCTGAAATTCTATCTTCTTTTCTTACTTTACTTCTTGACTTTTATTAATTCTTATTACTAAAAGCATACTCCTTAAATCTGAAATTCTATCTTCTTTTCTTACTTTACTTCTTCACTTTTATTAATTCTTATTACTAAAAGCATACTCCTTAAATCTGAAATTCTATCTTCTTTTCTTACTTTACTTCTTCACTTTCATAAAAACTTATTACTAAAAGCATACTCCTTAAATCTGAAATTCTATCTTCTTTTCTTACTTTACTTCTTCACTTTTAGTAATTCGTATTACTAAAAGCATACTCCTTAAATCTGAAATTCTATCTTCTTTTCTTACTTTACTTCTTCACTTTTATTAATTCTTATTACTAAAAGCATACTCCTTAAATCTGAAATTCTATCTTCTTTCTTACTTTACTTCTTCACTTTTATTAATTCTTATTACTAAAAGAATACTCCTTAAATCTGAAATTCTATCTTCTTTTCTTACTTTACTTCTTCACTTTTATTAATTCTTATTACTAAAAGCATACTCCTTAAATCTGAAATTCTATCTTCTTTTCTTACTTTACTTCTTCACTTTTATTAATTCTTATTACTAAAAGCATACTCCTTAAATCTGAAATTCTATCTTCTTTTCTTACTTTACTTCTTCACTTTTATTAATTCTTATTACTAAAAGCATACTCCTTAAATCTGAAATTCTATCTTCTTTTCTTACTTTACTTCTTCACTTTTATTAATTCTTATTACTAAAAGCATACTCCTTAAATCTGAAATTCTATCTTCTTTTCTTACTTTACTTCTTCACTTTCATAAAAACTTATTACTAAAAGCATACTCCTTAAATCTGAAATTCTATCTTCTTTTCTTACTTTACTTCTTCACTTTTATTAATTCTTATTACTAAAAGCATACTCCTTAAATCTGAAATTCTATCTTCTTTTCTTACTTTACTTCTTCACTTTCATAAAAACTTATTACTTAAAACATACTCCTTAAATCTGAAATTCTATCTTCTTTTCTTACTTTACTTCTTCACTTTTATTAATTCTTATTACTAAAAGCATACTCCTTAAATCTGAAATTCTATCTTCTTTTCTTACTTTACTTCTTCACTTTTATAATACTTATTACTAAAAGCATACTCCTTAAATCTGAAATTCTATCTTCTTTTCTTATTTTACTTCTTCACTTCATAAAAACTTATTACTTAAAACATACTCCTTAAATCTGAAATTCTATCTTCTTTTCTTACTTTACTTCTTCACTTTTATTAATTCTTATTACTAAAAGCATACTCCTTAAATCTGAAATTCTATCTTCTTTTCTTACTTTACTTCTTCACTTTTATAAATACTTATTACTAAAAGCATACTCCTTAAATCTGAAATTCTATCTTCTTTTCTTATTTTACTTCTTCACTTTTATAAATACTTATTACTTAAAACATACTCCTTAAAACTGAAATTCTATCTTCTTTTCTTACTTTACTTCTTCACTTTTAAATACTTATTACTTCTGAAATCATAAATCTTAAAACTGAGATTCTATCTTCTTTTCTTACTTTACTTCTTCACTTTCATAAAAACTTATTACTTAAAACATACTCCTTAAATCTGAAATTCTATCTTCTTTTCTTACTTTACTTCTTCACTTTTATTAATTCTTATTACTAAAAGCATACTCCTTAAATCTGAAATTCTATCTTCTTTTCTTACTTTACTTCTTCTCTTTTTAAATACTTATTACTTCTCAAAGCATAATACTTAAGACTGAAATTCTATCTTCTTTTCTTACTTTACTTCTTCACTTTTTTAAATACTTATTACTTCTGAAATCATAATTCTTAAAACTGAAATTCTATCTTCTTTTCTTACTTTACTTCTTCACTTTCATAAAAACTTATTACTTAAAAGCATACTCCTTAAATCTGAAATTCTATCTTCTTTTCTTACTTTACTTCTTCACTTTTATTAATACTTATTACTTAAAACATACTCCTTAAATCTGAAATTCTATCTTCTTTTCTTACTTTACTTCCTCACTTTTATTAATTCTTATTACTTAAAACATACTCCTTAAATCTGAAATTCTATCTTCTTTTCTTACTTTACTTCTTCACTTTTATAAATACTTATTACTAAAAGCATACTCCTTAAATCTGAAATTCTATCTTCTTTTCTTACTTTATTTCTTCACTTTCATAAAAACTTATTACTTAAAACATACTCCTTAAATCTGAAATTCTATCTTCTTTTCTTACTTTATTTCTTCACTTTTATAAATACTTATTACTAAAAGCATACTCCTTAAATCTGAAATTCTATCTTCTTTTCTTACTTTATTTCTTCACTTTCATAAATACTTATTACTAAAAGCATACTCCTTAAATCTGAAATTCTATCTTCTTTTCTTACTTTACTTCTTCACTTTTATTAACTCTTATTACTAAAAGCATACTCCTTAAATCTGAAATTCTATCTTCTTTTCTTACTTTACTTCTTCACTTTTATTAATTCTTATTACTAAAAGCATACTCCTTAAAT
>CAMPDV010002714.1:0-55230 GCA_946699065.1 Loxodes magnus
CTTCACACTCCTTTTTCTTACTTTTCTTATTCACTTTTCTTAGAAATCTTATTTAACTTCTAGATACTTTCAATTACTGATCTTAACACTCTTTTTCTTAATTTTCTTATTCACTTTTCTTAGATATTTTATTTAACTTCTAGATAATTACTGATCTTCACACTCTTTTTCTTACTTTTCTTATTCACTTTTCTTAGAAATCTTATTTAACTTCTAGATACTTTCAATTACTGATCTTCACTCTCTTTTTCTTACTTTTCTTATTCACTTTTCTTAGAAATCTTATTTTACTTCTAGATAATTAATGATCTTAACACTCTTTTTCTTACTTTTCTTATTCACTTTTCTTAGAAATCTTATTTAACTTCTAGATACTTTCAATTACTGATCTTAACACTCTTTTTCTTAATTTTCTTATTCACTTTTCTTAGATATCTTATTTAACTTCTAGATAATTACTGATCTTCACACTCTTTTTCTTACTTTTCTTATTCACTTTTCTTAGAAATCTTATTTAACTTCTAGATACTTTCAATTACTGATCTTCACTCTCTTTTTCTTACTTTTCTTATTCACTTTTCTTAGAAATCTTATTTTACTTCTAGATAATTAATGATCTTAACACTCTTTTTCTTACTTTTCTTATTCACTTTTCTTAGAAATCTTATTTAACTTCTAGATACTTTCAATTACTGATCTTAACACTCTTTTTCTTAATTTTCTTATTCACTTTTCTTAGATATCTTATTTAACTTCTAGATAATTACTGATCTTAACACTCTTTTTCTTACTTTTCTTATTCACTTTTCTTAGAAATCTTATTTAACTTCTAGATACTTTCAATTACTGATCTTAACACTCTTTTTCTTACTTTTCTTATTCACTTTTCTTAGAAATCTTATTTAACTTCTAGATAATTACTGATCTTAACACTCTTTTTCTTACTTTTCTTATTCACTTTTCTTAGAAATCTTATTTTACTTCTAGATAATTACTGATCTTAACACTCTTTTTCTTACTTTTCTTATTCACTTTTCTTAGAAATCTTATTAAACTTCTAGATAATTACTGATCTTCACACTCTTTTTCTTACTTTTCTTATTCACTTTTCTTAGAAATCTTATTTATCTTCTAGATACTTTCAATTACTGATCTTAATACTCTTTTTCTTACTTTTCTTATTCACTTTTCTTAGAAATCTTATTTTACTTCTAGATAATTAATGATCTTAACACTCTTTTTCTTACTTTTCTTATTCACTTTTCTTAGAAATCTTATTTTACTTCTAGATAATTACTGATCTTAACACTCTTTTTCTTACTTTTCTTATTCACTTTTCTTAGAAATCTTATTTAACTTCTAGATAATTACTGATCTTCACACTCTTTTTCTTACTTTTATTATTCACTTTTCTTAGAAATCTTATTTATCTTCTAGATACTTTCAATTACTGATCTTAATACTCTTTTTCTTACTTTTCTTATTCACTTTTCTTAGAAATCTTATTTAACTTCTAGATAATTACTGATCTTCACACTCTTTTTCTTACTTTTCTTATTCACTTTTCTTAGAAATCTTATTTAACTTCTAGATAATTACTGATCTTAACACTCTTTTTCTTACTTTTCTTATTCACTTTTCTTAGAAATCTTATTTAACTTCTAGATACTTTCAATTACTGATCTTAACACTCTTTTTCTTAATTTTCTTATTCACTTTTCTTAGATATCTTATTTAACTTCTAGATAATTACTGATCTTAACACTCTTTTTCTTACTTTTCTTATTCACTTTTCTTAGAAATCTTATTTAACTTCTAGATACTTTCAATTACTGATCTTAACACTCTTTTTCTTACTTTTCTTATTCACTTTTCTTAGAAATCTTATTTAACTTCTAGATAATTACTGATCTTAACACTCTTTTTCTTACTTTTCTTATTCACTTTTCTTAGAAATCTTATTTAACTTCTAGATAATTACTTATCTTCACACTCTTTTTCTTACTTTTCTTATTCACTTTTCTTAGAAATCTTATTTAACTTCTAGATACTTTCAATTACTGATCTTAACACTCTTTTTCTTACTTTTCTTATTCACTTTTCTTAGAAATCTTATTTAACTTCTAGATAATTACTGATCTTCACACTCTTTTTCTTACTTTTCTTATTCACTTTTCTTAGAAATCTTATTTATCTTCTAGATACTTTCAATTACTGATCTTCACTCTCTTTTTCTTACTTTTCTTATTCACTTTTCTTAGAAATCTTATTTTACTTCTAGATAATTACTGATCTTAACACTCTTTTTCTTACTTTTCTTATTCACTTTTCTTAGAAATCTTATTTTACTTCTAGATAATTACTGATCTTAACATTCTTTTTCTTACTTTTCTTATTCACTTTTCTTAGAAATCTTATTTAACTTCTAGATAATTACTGATCTTCACACTCCTTTTCTTACTTTTCTTATTCACTTTTCTTAGAAATCTTATTTAACTTCTAGATACTTTCAATTACTGATCTTAACACTCTTTTTCTTACTTTTCTTATTCACTTTTCTTAGAAATCTTATTTTACTTCTAGATAATTACTGATCTTAACATTCTTTTTCTTACTTTTCTTATTCACTTTTCTTAGAAATCTTATTTAACTTCTAGATAATTACTGATCTTAACACTCCTTTTATTAATTTTCTTATTCACTTTTCTTAGAAATCTTATTTATCTTCTAGATACTTTCAATTACTGATCTTAACACTCTTTTTCTTACTTTTCTTATTCACTTTTCTTAGAAATCTTATTTAACTTCTAGATAATTACTGATATTAACACTCTTTTTCTTACTTTTCTTATTCACTTTTCTTAGAAATCTTATTTAACTTCTAGATACTTTCAATTACTGATCTTCACACTCCTTTTTCTTACTTTTCTTATTCACTTTTCTTAGAAATCTTATTTAACTTCTAGATACTTTCAATTACTGATCTTAACACTCTTTTTCTTAATTTTCTTATTCACTTTTCTTAGATATTTTATTTAACTTCTAGATAATTACTGATCTTCACACTCTTTTTCTTACTTTTCTTATTCACTTTTCTTAGAAATCTTATTTAACTTCTAGATACTTTCAATTACTGATCTTCACTCTCTTTTTCTTACTTTTCTTATTCACTTTTCTTAGAAATCTTATTTTACTTCTAGATAATTAATGATCTTAACACTCTTTTTCTTACTTTTCTTATTCACTTTTCTTAGAAATCTTATTTATCTTCTACATAATTACTGATCTTAACACTCTTTTTCTTACTTTTCTTATTCACTTTTCTTAGAAATCTTATTTAACTTCTAGATAATTACTGATCTTCACACTCTTTTTCTTACTTTTATTATTCACTTTTCTTAGAAATCTTATTTATCTTCTAGATACTTTCAATTACTGATCTTAATACTCTTTTTCTTACTTTTCTTATTCACTTTTCTTAGAAATCTTATTTAACTTCTAGATAATTACTGATCTTCACACTCTTTTTCTTACTTTTCTTATTCACTTTTCTTAGAAATCTTATTTTACTTCTAGATAATTACTGATCTTAACACTCTTTTTCTTACTTTTCTTATTCACTTTTCTTAGAAATCTTATTAAACTTCTAGATAATTACTTATCTTCACACTCTTTTTTATTAATTTCCTTATTTACTTTTTTTAGAATTCTTATTTAACTTCTAGATACTTTCAATTACTGATCTTAACACTCTTTTTCTTACTTTTCTTTTTCACTTTTCTTAGAAATCTTATTTAACTTCTAGATACTTTCAATTACTGATCTTAACACTCTTTTTCTTACTTTTCTTATTCACTTTTCTTAGAAATCTTATTTAACTTCTAGATAATTACTGATCTTAACACTCTTTTTCTTACTTTTCTTATTCACTTTTCTTAGAAATCTTATTTAACTTCTAGATACTTTCAATTACTGATCTTCACTCTCTTTTTCTTAATTTTCTTATTCACTTTTCTTAGATATCTTATTTAACTTCTAGATAATTACTGATCTTAACACTCTTTTTCTTACTTTTCTTATTCACTTTTCTTAGAAATCTTATTTAACTTCTAGATACTTTCAATTACTGATCTTAACACTCTTTTTCTTACTTTTCTTATTCACTTTTCTTAGAAATCTTATTTATCTTCTAGATACTTTCAATTACTGATCTTCACTCTCTTTTTCTTACTTTTCTTATTCACTTTTCTTAGAAATCTTATTTAACTTCTAGATAATTACTGATCTTAACACTCTTTTTCTTACTTTTCTTATTCACTTTTCTTAGAAATCTTATTTAACTTCTAGATAATTACTTATCTTCACACTCTTTTTCTTACTTTTTTTATTCACTTTTCTTAGAAATCTTATTTAACTTCTAGATAATTACTGATCTTAACACTCCTTTTATTAATTTTCTTATTCACTTTTCTTAGAAATCTTATTTATCTTCTAGATACTTTCAATTACTGATCTTAACACTCTTTTTCTTACTTTTCTTATTCACTTTTCTTAGAAATCTTATTTAACTTCTAGATAATTACTGATCTTAACACTCCTTTTCTTACTTTTCTTATTCACTTTTCTTAGAAATCTTATTTAACTTCTAGATAATTACTGATCTTAACACTCTTTTTCTTACTTTTCTTATTCACTTTTCTTAGAAATCTTATTTAACTTCTAGATACTTTCAATTACTGATCTTAACACTCTTTTTCTTAATTTTCTTATTCACTTTTCTTAGATATCTTATTTAACTTCTAGATAATTACTGATCTTAACACTCCTTTTCTTACTTTTCTTATTCACTTTTCTTAGAAATCTTATTTAACTTCTAGATAATTACTGATCTTAACACTCTTTTTCTTACTTTTCTTATTCACTTTTCTTAGAAATCTTATTTAACTTCTAGATACTTTCAATTACTGATCTTAACACTCTTTTTCTTAATTTTCTTATTCACTTCTAGATCTTAACACTCTTTTTCTTATTTTTCTTATTCACTTTTCTTAGATATCTTATTTAACTTCTAGATAATTACTGATCTTAACACTCTTTTTCTTACTTTTCTTATTCACTTTTCTTAGAAATCTTATTTAACTTCTAGATACTTTCAATTACTGATCTTAACACTCTTTTTCTTACTTTTCTTATTCACTTTTCTTAGAAATCTTATTTAACTTCTAGATAATTACTGATCTTAACACTCTTTTTCTTACTTTTCTTATTCACTTTTCTTAGAAATCTTATTTAACTTCTAGATAATTACTGATCTTAACACTCTTTTTCTTAATTTTCTTATTCACTTTTCTTAGATATCTTATTTAACTTCTAGATAATTACTGATCTTAACACTCTTTTTCTTACTTTTCTTATTCACTTTTCTTAGAAATCTTATTTAACTTCTAGATACTTTCAATTACTGATCTTAACACTCTTTTTCTTACTTTTCTTATTCACTTTTCTTAGAAATCTTATTTAACTTCTAGATAATTACTGATCTTAACACTCTTTTTCTTACTTTTCTTATTCACTTTTCTTAGAAATCTTATTTAACTTCTAGATAATTACTTATCTTCACACTCTTTTTCTTACTTTTCTTATTCACTTTTCTTAGAAATCTTATTTAACTTCTAGATACTTTCAATTACTGATCTTAACACTCTTTTTCTTACTTTTCTTATTCACTTTTCTTAGAAATCTTATTTAACTTCTAGATAATTACTGATCTTCACACTCTTTTTCTTACTTTTCTTATTCACTTTTCTTAGAAATCTTATTTATCTTCTAGATACTTTCAATTACTGATCTTCACTCTCTTTTTCTTACTTTTCTTATTCACTTTTCTTAGAAATCTTATTTTACTTCTAGATAATTACTGATCTTAACACTCTTTTTCTTACTTTTCTTATTCACTTTTCTTAGAAATCTTATTTTACTTCTAGATAATTACTGATCTTAACATTCTTTTTCTTACTTTTCTTATTCACTTTTCTTAGAAATCTTATTTAACTTCTAGATAATTACTGATCTTCACACTCCTTTTCTTACTTTTCTTATTCACTTTTCTTAGAAATCTTATTTAACTTCTAGATACTTTCAATTACTGATCTTAACACTCTTTTTCTTACTTTTCTTATTCACTTTTCTTAGAAATCTTATTTAACTTCTAGATAATTACTTATCTTCACACTCTTTTTCTTACTTTTTTTATTCACTTTTCTTAGAAATCTTATTTAACTTCTAGATAATTACTGATCTTCACACTCTTTTTCTTACTTTTCTTATTCACTTTTCTTAGAAATCTTATTTATCTTCTAGATACTTTCAATTACTGATCTTCACACTCTTTTTCTTACTTTTATTATTCACTTTTCTTAGAAATCTTATTTAACTTCTAGATAATTACTGATCTTAACACTCCTTTTCTTACTTTTCTTATTCACTTTTCTTAGAAATCTTATTTAACTTCTAGATAATTACTGATCTTAACACTCTTTTTCTTACTTTTCTTATTCACTTTTCTTAGAAATCTTATTTAACTTCTAGATACTTTCAATTACTGATCTTAACACTCTTTTTCTTAATTTTCTTATTCACTTTTCTTAGATATCTTATTTAACTTCTAGATAATTACTGATCTTAACACTCTTTTTCTTACTTTTCTTATTCACTTTTCTTAGAAATCTTATTTAACTTCTAGATACTTTCAATTACTGATCTTAACACTCTTTTTCTTACTTTTCTTATTCACTTTTCTTAGAAATCTTATTTAACTTCTAGATAATTACTGATCTTAACACTCTTTTTCTTACTTTTCTTATTCACTTTTCTTAGAAATCTTATTTAACTTCTAGATACTTTCAATTACTGATCTTAACACTCTTTTTCTTAATTTTCTTATTCACTTTTCTTAGATATCTTATTTAACTTCTAGATAATTACTGATCTTAACACTCTTTTTCTTACTTTTCTTATTCACTTTTCTTAGAAATCTTATTTAACTTCTAGATACTTTCAATTACTGATCTTAACACTCTTTTTCTTACTTTTCTTATTCACTTTTCTTAGAAATCTTATTTAACTTCTAGATAATTACTGATCTTAACACTCTTTTTCTTACTTTTCTTATTCACTTTTCTTAGAAATCTTATTTAACTTCTAGATAATTACTTATCTTCACACTCTTTTTCTTACTTTTCTTATTCACTTTTCTTAGAAATCTTATTTAACTTCTAGATACTTTCAATTACTGATCTTAACACTCTTTTTCTTACTTTTCTTATTCACTTTTCTTAGAAATCTTATTTAACTTCTAGATACTTTCAATTACTGATCTTCACACTCTTTTTCTTAATTTTCTTATTCACTTTTCTTAGATATTTTATTTAACTTCTAGATAATTACTGATCTTAACACTCTTTTTCTTACTTTTCTTATTCACTTTTCTTAGAAATCTTATTTTACTTCTAGATAATTACTGATCTTCACACTCTTTTTCTTACTTTTCTTATTCACTTTTCTTAGAAATCTTATTTAACTTCTAGATACTTTCAATTACTGATCTTAACATTCTTTTTCTTACTTTTTTTATTCACTTTTCTTAGAAATCTTATTTAACTTCTAGATAATTACTGATCTTAACACTCTTTTTCTTACTTTTCTTATTCACTTTTCTTAGAAATCTTATTTTACTTCTAGATAATTACTGATCTTAACATTCTTTTTCTTACTTTTCTTATTCACTTTTCTTAGAAATCTTATTTAACTTCTAGATAATTACTGATCTTAACACTCCTTTTATTAATTTTCTTATTCACTTTTCTTAGAAATCTTATTTATCTTCTAGATACTTTCAATTACTGATCTTAACACTCTTTTTCTTACTTTTCTTATTCACTTTTCTTAGAAATCTTATTTAACTTCTAGATAATTACTGATCTTAACACTCCTTTTCTTACATTTCTTATTCACTTTTCTTAGAAATCTTATTTAACTTCTAGATAATTACTGATCTTAACACTCTTTTTCTTACTTTTCTTATTTACTTTTCTTAGAAATCTTATTTAACTTCTAGATACTTTCAATTACTGATCTTAACACTCTTTTTCTTAATTTTCTTATTCACTTTTCTTAGATATCTTATTTAACTTCTAGATAATTACTGATCTTAACACTCTTTTTCTTACTTTTCTTATTCACTTTTCTTAGAAATCTTATTTAACTTCTAGATACTTTCAATTACTGATCTTAACACTCTTTTTCTTACTTTTCTTATTCACTTTTCTTAGAAATCTTATTTATCTTCTAGATACTTTCAATTACTGATCTTCACTCTCTTTTTCTTACTTTTCTTATTCACTTTTCTTAGAAATCTTATTTAACTTCTAGATAATTACTGATCTTAACACTCTTTTTCTTACTTTTCTTATTCACTTTTCTTAGAAATCTTATTTAACTTCTAGATAATTACTTATCTTCACACTCTTTTTCTTACTTTTTTTATTCACTTTTCTTAGAAATCTTATTTAACTTCTAGATAATTACTGATCTTAACACTCCTTTTATTAATTTTCTTATTCACTTTTCTTAGAAATCTTATTTATCTTCTAGATACTTTCAATTACTGATCTTCACTCTCTTTTTCTTACTTTTCTTATTCACTTTTCTTAGAAATCTTATTTAACTTCTAGATAATTACTGATCTTAACACTCCTTTTCTTACTTTTCTTATTCACTTTTCTTAGAAATCTTATTTAACTTCTAGATAATTACTGATCTTAACACTCTTTTTCTTACTTTTCTTATTCACTTTTCTTAGAAATCTTATTTAACTTCTAGATACTTTCAATTACTGATCTTAACACTCTTTTTCTTAATTTTCTTATTCACTTTTCTTAGATATCTTATTTAACTTCTAGATAATTACTGATCTTAACACTCTTTTTCTTACTTTTCTTATTCACTTTTCTTAGAAATCTTATTTAACTTCTAGATACTTTCAATTACTGATCTTAACACTCTTTTTCTTACTTTTCTTATTCACTTTTCTTAGAAATCTTATTTAACTTCTAGATAATTACTGATCTTAACATTCTTTTTCTTACTTTTTTTATTCACTTTTCTTAGAAATCTTATTTAACTTCTAGATAATTACTGATCTTAACACTCTTTTTCTTACTTTTCTTATTCACTTTTCTTAGAAATCTTATTTTACTTCTAGATAATTACTGATCTTAACATTCTTTTTCTTACTTTTCTTATTCACTTTTCTTAGAAATCTTATTTAACTTCTAGATAATTACTTATCTTCACACTCTTTTTCTTACTTTTCTTATTCACTTTTCTTAGAAATCTTATTTAACTTCTAGATACTTTCAATTACTGATCTTAACACTCTTTTTCTTACTTTTCTTATTCACTTTTCTTAGAAATCTTATTTAACTTCTAGATACTTTCAATTACTGATCTTCACACTCTTTTTCTTAATTTTCTTATTCACTTTTCTTAGATATTTTATTTAACTTCTAGATAATTACTGATCTTAACACTCTTTTTCTTACTTTTCTTATTCACTTTTCTTAGAAATTTTATTTAACTTCTAGATACTTTCAATTACTGATCTTAACACTCTTTTTCTTAATTTTCTTATTCACTTTTCTTAGATATCTTATTTAACTTCTAGATAATTACTGATCTTAACACTCTTTTTCTTACTTTTCTTATTCACTTTTCTTAGAAATCTTATTTAACTTCTAGATACTTTCAATTACTGATCTTAACACTCTTTTTCTTACTTTTCTTATTCACTTTTCTTAGAAATCTTATTTATCTTCTAGATACTTTCAATTACTGATCTTCACTCTCTTTTTCTTACTTTTCTTATTCACTTTTCTTAGAAATCTTATTTAACTTCTAGATAATTACTGATCTTAACACTCTTTTTCTTACTTTTCTTATTCACTTTTCTTAGAAATCTTATTTAACTTCTAGATAATTACTGATCTTAACATTCTTTTTCTTACTTTTCTTATTCACTTTTCTTAGAAATCTTATTTAACTTCTAGATAATTACTGATCTTAACACTCCTTTTATTAATTTTCTTATTCACTTTTCTTAGAAATCTTATTTATCTTCTAGATACTTTCAATTACTGATCTTAACACTCTTTTTCTTACTTTTCTTATTCACTTTTCTTAGAAATCTTATTTAACTTCTAGATAATTACTGATCTTAACACTCCTTTTCTTACTTTTCTTATTCACTTTTCTTAGAAATCTTATTTAACTTCTAGATAATTACTGATCTTAACACTCTTTTTCTTACTTTTCTTATTCACTTTTCTTAGAAATCTTATTTAACTTCTAGATAATTACTTATCTTCACACTCTTTTTCTTACTTTTCTTATTCACTTTTCTTAGAAATCTTATTTAACTTCTAGATACTTTCAATTACTGATCTTAACACTCTTTTTCTTACTTTTCTTATTCACTTTTCTTAGAAATCTTATTTAACTTCTAGATAATTACTGATCTTAACACTCTTTTTCTTACTTTTCTTATTCACTTTTCTTAGAAATCTTATTTAACTTCTAGATAATTACTGATCTTAACATTCTTTTTCTTACTTTTCTTATTCACTTTTCTTAGAAATCTTATTTAACTTCTAGATAATTACTGATCTTAACACTCCTTTTATTAATTTTCTTATTCACTTTTCTTAGAAATCTTATTTATCTTCTAGATACTTTCAATTACTGATCTTAACACTCTTTTTCTTACTTTTCTTATTCACTTTTCTTAGAAATCTTATTTAACTTCTAGATAATTACTGATCTTAACACTCCTTTTCTTACTTTTCTTATTCACTTTTCTTAGAAATCTTATTTAACTTCTAGATAATTACTGATCTTAACACTCTTTTTCTTACTTTTCTTATTCACTTTTCTTAGAAATCTTATTTAACTTCTAGATAATTACTTATCTTCACACTCTTTTTCTTACTTTTCTTATTCACTTTTCTTAGAAATCTTATTTAACTTCTAGATACTTTCAATTACTGATCTTAACACTCTTTTTCTTACTTTTCTTATTCACTTTTCTTAGAAATCTTATTTAACTTCTAGATACTTTCAATTACTGATCTTCACACTCTTTTTCTTAATTTTCTTATTCACTTTTCTTAGATATTTTATTTAACTTCTAGATAATTACTGATCTTAACACTCCTTTTCTTACTTTTCTTATTCACTTTTCTTAGAAATCTTATTTAACTTCTAGATAATTACTGATCTTCACACTCTTTTTCTTACTTTTCTTATTCACTTTTCTTAGAAATCTTATTTAACTTCTAGATACTTTCAATTACTGATCTTAACATTCTTTTTCTTACTTTTTTTATTCACTTTTCTTAGAAATCTTATTTAACTTCTAGATAATTACTGATCTTAACACTCTTTTTCTTACTTTTCTTATTCACTTTTCTTAGAAATCTTATTTTACTTCTAGATAATTACTGATCTTAACATTCTTTTTCTTACTTTTCTTATTTACTTTTCTTAGAAATCTTATTTAACTTCTAGATAATTACTGATCTTAACACTCCTTTTATTAATTTTCTTATTCACTTTTCTTAGAAATCTTATTTATCTTCTAGATACTTTCAATTACTGATCTTAACACTCTTTTTCTTACTTTTCTTATTCACTTTTCTTAGAAATCTTATTTAACTTCTAGATAATTACTGATCTTAACACTCTTTTTCTTACTTTTCTTATTCACTTTTCTTAGAAATCTTATTTAACTTCTAGATAATTACTTATCTTCACACTCTTTTTCTTACTTTTCTTATTCACTTTTCTTAGAAATCTTATTTAACTTCTAGATACTTTCAATTACTGATCTTAACACTCTTTTTCTTACTTTTCTTATTCACTTTTCTTAGAAATCTTATTTAACTTCTAGATACTTTCAATTACTGATCTTCACACTCTTTTTCTTAATTTTCTTATTCACTTTTCTTAGATATTTTATTTAACTTCTAGATAATTACTGATCTTAACACTCTTTTTCTTACTTTTCTTATTCACTTTTCTTAGAAATCTTATTTTACTTCTAGATAATTACTGATCTTCACACTCTTTTTCTTACTTTTCTTATTCACTTTTCTTAGAAATCTTATTTAACTTCTAGATACTTTCAATTACTGATCTTAACATTCTTTTTCTTACTTTTTTTATTCACTTTTCTTAGAAATCTTATTTAACTTCTAGATAATTACTGATCTTAACACTCTTTTTCTTACTTTTCTTATTCACTTTTCTTAGAAATCTTATTTAACTTCTAGATACTTTCAATTACTGATCTTAACACTCTTTTTCTTACTTTTCTTATTCACTTTTCTTAGAAATCTTATTTAACTTCTAGATAATTACTGATCTTAACATTCTTTTTCTTACTTTTTTTATTCACTTTTCTTAGAAATCTTATTTAACTTCTAGATAATTACTGATCTTAACACTCTTTTTCTTACTTTTCTTATTCACTTTTCTTAGAAATCTTATTTTACTTCTAGATAATTACTGATCTTAACATTCTTTTTCTTACTTTTCTTATTCACTTTTCTTAGAAATCTTATTTAACTTCTAGATAATTACTGATCTTAACACTCCTTTTATTAAATTTCTTATTCACTTTTCTTAGAAATCTTATTTATCTTCTAGATACTTTCAATTACTGATCTTAACACTCTTTTTCTTACTTTTCTTATTCACTTTTCTTAGAAATCTTATTTAACTTCTAGATAATTACTGATCTTAACACTCCTTTTCTTACATTTCTTATTCACTTTTCTTAGAAATCTTATTTAACTTCTAGATAATTACTGATCTTAACACTCTTTTTCTTACTTTTCTTATTTACTTTTCTTAGAAATCTTATTTAACTTCTAGATACTTTCAATTACTGATCTTAACACTCTTTTTCTTAATTTTCTTATTCACTTTTCTTAGATATCTTATTTAACTTCTAGATAATTACTGATCTTAACACTCTTTTTCTTACTTTTCTTATTCACTTTTCTTAGAAATCTTATTTAACTTCTAGATACTTTCAATTACTGATCTTAACACTCTTTTTCTTACTTTTCTTATTCACTTTTCTTAGAAATCTTATTTATCTTCTAGATACTTTCAATTACTGATCTTCACTCTCTTTTTCTTACTTTTCTTATTCACTTTTCTTAGAAATCTTATTTAACTTCTAGATAATTACTGATCTTAACACTCTTTTTCTTACTTTTCTTATTCACTTTTCTTAGAAATCTTATTTAACTTCTAGATAATTACTGATCTTAACATTCTTTTTCTTACTTTTCTTATTCACTTTTCTTAGAAATCTTATTTAACTTCTAGATAATTACTGATCTTAACACTCCTTTTATTAATTTTCTTATTCACTTTTCTTAGAAATCTTATTTATCTTCTAGATACTTTCAATTACTGATCTTAACACTCTTTTTCTTACTTTTCTTATTCACTTTTCTTAGAAATCTTATTTAACTTCTAGATAATTACTGATCTTAACACTCCTTTTCTTACTTTTCTTATTCACTTTTCTTAGAAATCTTATTTAACTTCTAGATAATTACTGATCTTAACACTCTTTTTCTTACTTTTCTTATTCACTTTTCTTAGAAATCTTATTTAACTTCTAGATAATTACTTATCTTCACACTCTTTTCTTACTTTTCTTATTCACTTTTCTTAGAAATCTTATTTAACTTCTAGATACTTTCAATTACTGATCTTAACACTCTTTTTCTTACTTTTCTTATTCACTTTTCTTAGAAATCTTATTTAACTTCTAGATACTTTCAATTACTGATCTTCACACTCTTTTTCTTAATTTTCTTATTCACTTTTCTTAGATATTTTATTTAACTTCTAGATAATTACTGATCTTAACACTCCTTTTCTTACTTTTCTTATTCACTTTTCTTAGAAATCTTATTTAACTTCTAGATAATTACTGATCTTCACACTCTTTTTCTTACTTTTCTTATTCACTTTTCTTAGAAATCTTATTTAACTTCTAGATACTTTCAATTACTGATCTTAACATTCTTTTTCTTACTTTTTTTATTCACTTTTCTTAGAAATCTTATTTAACTTCTAGATAATTACTGATCTTAACACTCTTTTTCTTACTTTTCTTATTCACTTTTCTTAGAAATCTTATTTTACTTCTAGATAATTACTGATCTTAACATTCTTTTTCTTACTTTTCTTATTTACTTTTCTTAGAAATCTTATTTAACTTCTAGATAATTACTGATCTTAACACTCCTTTTATTAATTTTCTTATTCACTTTTCTTAGAAATCTTATTTATCTTCTAGATACTTTCAATTACTGATCTTAACACTCTTTTTCTTACTTTTCTTATTCACTTTTCTTAGAAATCTTATTTAACTTCTAGATAATTACTGATCTTAACACTCCTTTTCTTACATTTCTTATTCACTTTTCTTAGAAATCTTATTTAACTTCTAGATAATTACTGATCTTAACACTCTTTTTCTTACTTTTCTTATTTACTTTTCTTAGAAATCTTATTTAACTTCTAGATACTTTCAATTACTGATCTTAACACTCTTTTTCTTAATTTTCTTATTCACTTTTCTTAGATATCTTATTTAACTTCTAGATAATTACTGATCTTAACACTCTTTTTCTTACTTTTCTTATTCACTTTTCTTAGAAATCTTATTTAACTTCTAGATACTTTCAATTACTGATCTTAACACTCTTTTTCTTACTTTTCTTATTCACTTTTCTTAGAAATCTTATTTATCTTCTAGATACTTTCAATTACTGATCTTCACTCTCTTTTTCTTACTTTTCTTATTCACTTTTCTTAGAAATCTTATTTAACTTCTAGATAATTACTGATCTTAACACTCTTTTTCTTACTTTTCTTATTCACTTTTCTTAGAAATCTTATTTAACTTCTAGATACTTTCAATTACTGATCTTAACACTCTTTTTCTTACTTTTCTTATTCACTTTTCTTAGAAATCTTATTTAACTTCTAGATACTTTCAATTACTGATCTTCACACTCTTTTTCTTAATTTTCTTATTCACTTTTCTTAGATATTTTATTTAACTTCTAGATAATTACTGATCTTAACACTCTTTTTCTTACTTTTCTTATTCACTTTTCTTAGAAATCTTATTTTACTTCTAGATAATTACTTATCTTCACACTCTTTTTCTTACTTTTCTTATTCACTTTTCTTAGAAATCTTATTTAACTTCTAGATACTTTCAATTACTGATCTTAACATTCTTTTTCTTACTTTTTTTATTCACTTTTCTTAGAAATCTTATTTAACTTCTAGATAATTACTGATCTTAACACTCTTTTTCTTACTTTTCTTATTCACTTTTCTTAGAAATCTTATTTTACTTCTAGATAATTACTGATCTTAACATTCTTTTTCTTACTTTTCTTATTCACTTTTCTTAGAAATCTTATTTAACTTCTAGATAATTACTGATCTTAACACTCCTTTTATTAATTTTCTTATTCACTTTTCTTAGAAATCTTATTTATCTTCTAGATACTTTCAATTACTGATCTTAACACTCTTTTTCTTACTTTTCTTATTCACTTTTCTTAGAAATCTTATTTAACTTCTAGATAATTACTGATCTTAACACTCCTTTTCTTACATTTCTTATTCACTTTTCTTAGAAATCTTATTTAACTTCTAGATAATTACTGATCTTAACACTCCTTTTATTAATTTTCTTATTCACTTTTCTTAGAAATCTTATTTATCTTCTAGATACTTTCAATTACTGATCTTAACACTCTTTTTCTTACTTTTCTTATTCACTTTTCTTAGAAATCTTATTTAACTTCTAGATAATTACTGATCTTAACACTCCTTTTCTTACTTTTCTTATTCACTTTTCTTAGAAATCTTATTTAACTTCTAGATAATTACTGATCTTAACACTCTTTTTCTTACTTTTCTTATTCACTTTTCTTAGAAATCTTATTTAACTTCTAGATAATTACTTATCTTCACACTCTTTTTCTTACTTTTCTTATTCACTTTTCTTAGAAATCTTATTTAACTTCTAGATACTTTCAATTACTGATCTTAACACTCTTTTTCTTACTTTTCTTATTCACTTTTCTTAGAAATCT
This sequence comes from Loxodes magnus, assembly GCA_946699065.1. Classification (NCBI taxonomy): domain Eukaryota; phylum Ciliophora; class Karyorelictea; order Loxodida; family Loxodidae; genus Loxodes; species Loxodes magnus. Next base: position 16,260 of record CAMPDV010002714.1, read on the forward strand.
TATTTAACTTCTAGATACTTTCAATTACTGATCTTCACACTCTTTTTCTTAATTTTCTTATTCACTTTTCTTAGATATTTTATTTAACTTCTAGATAATTACTGATCTTAACACTCCTTTTCTTACTTTTCTTATTCACTTTTCTTAGAAATCTTATTTAACTTCTAGATAATTACTGATCTTCACACTCTTTTTCTTACTTTTCTTATTCACTTTTCTTAGAAATCTTATTTAACTTCTAGATACTTTCAATTACTGATCTTAACATTCTTTTTCTTACTTTTTTTATTCACTTTTCTTAGAAATCTTATTTAACTTCTAGATAATTACTGATCTTAACACTCTTTTTCTTACTTTTCTTATTCACTTTTCTTAGAAATCTTATTTTACTTCTAGATAATTACTGATCTTAACATTCTTTTTCTTACTTTTCTTATTTACTTTTCTTAGAAATCTTATTTAACTTCTAGATAATTACTGATCTTAACACTCCTTTTATTAATTTACTTATTCACTTTTCTTAGAAATCTTATTTATCTTCTAGATACTTTCAATTACTGATCTTAACACTCTTTTTCTTACTTTTCTTATTCACTTTTCTTAGAAATCTTATTTAACTTCTAGATAATTACTGATCTTAACACTCCTTTTCTTACATTTCTTATTCACTTTTCTTAGAAATCTTATTTAACTTCTAGATAATTACTGATCTTAACACTCTTTTTCTTACTTTTCTTATTTACTTTTCTTAGAAATCTTATTTAACTTCTAGATACTTTCAATTACTGATCTTAACACTCTTTTTCTTAATTTTCTTATTCACTTTTCTTAGATATCTTATTTAACTTCTAGATAATTACTGATCTTAACACTCTTTTTCTTACTTTTCTTATTCACTTTTCTTAGAAATCTTATTTAACTTCTAGATACTTTCAATTACTGATCTTAACACTCTTTTTCTTACTTTTCTTATTCACTTTTCTTAGAAATCTTATTTATCTTCTAGATACTTTCAATTACTGATCTTCACTCTCTTTTTCTTACTTTTCTTATTCACTTTTCTTAGAAATCTTATTTAACTTCTAGATAATTACTGATCTTAACACTCTTTTTCTTACTTTTCTTATTCACTTTTCTTAGAAATCTTATTTAACTTCTAGATACTTTCAATTACTGATCTTCACTCTCTTTTTCTTACTTTTCTTATTCACTTTTCTTAGAAATCTTATTTAACTTCTAGATACTTTCAATTACTGATCTTCACACTCTTTTTCTTAATTTTCTTATTCACTTTTCTTAGATATTTTATTTAACTTCTAGATAATTACTGATCTTAACACTCTTTTTCTTACTTTTCTTATTCACTTTTCTTAGAAATCTTATTTTACTTCTAGATAATTACTTATCTTCACACTCTTTTTCTTACTTTTCTTATTCACTTTTCTTAGAAATCTTATTTAACTTCTAGATACTTTCAATTACTGATCTTAACATTCTTTTTCTTACTTTTTTTATTCACTTTTCTTAGAAATCTTATTTAACTTCTAGATAATTACTGATCTTAACACTCTTTTTCTTACTTTTCTTATTCACTTTTCTTAGAAATCTTATTTTACTTCTAGATAATTACTGATCTTAACATTCTTTTTCTTACTTTTCTTATTCACTTTTCTTAGAAATCTTATTTAACTTCTAGATAATTACTGATCTTAACACTCCTTTTATTAATTTTCTTATTCACTTTTCTTAGAAATCTTATTTATCTTCTAGATACTTTCAATTACTGATCTTAACACTCTTTTTCTTACTTTTCTTATTCACTTTTCTTAGAAATCTTATTTAACTTCTAGATAATTACTGATCTTAACACTCCTTTTCTTACATTTCTTATTCACTTTTCTTAGAAATCTTATTTAACTTCTAGATAATTACTGATCTTAACACTCTTTTTCTTACTTTTCTTATTTACTTTTCTTAGAAATCTTATTTAACTTCTAGATACTTTCAATTACTGATCTTAACACTCTTTTTCTTACTTTTCTTATTCACTTTTCTTAGATATCTTATTTAACTTCTAGATAATTACTGATCTTAACACTCTTTTTCTTACTTTTCTTATTCACTTTTCTTAGAAATCTTATTTAACTTCTAGATAATTACTGATCTTCACACTCTTTTTCTTACTTTTCTTATTCACTTTTCTTAGAAATCTTATTTAACTTCTAGATAATTACTGATCTTAACACTCTTTTTCTTACTTTTCTTATTCACTTTTCTTAGAAATCTTATTTAACTTCTAGATACTTTCAATTACTGATCTTAACACTCTTTTTCTTACTTTTCTTATTCACTTTTCTTAGAAATCTTATTTAACTTCTAGATACTTTCAATTACTGATCTTCACACTCTTTTTCTTAATTTTCTTATTCACTTTTCTTAGATATTTTATTTAACTTCTAGATAATTACTGATCTTCACACTCTTTTTCTTACTTTTCTTATTCACTTTTCTTAGAAATCTTATTTTACTTCTAGATAATTACTTATCTTCACACTCTTTTTCTTACTTTTCTTATTCACTTTTCTTAGAAATCTTATTTAACTTCTAGATACTTTCAATTACTGATCTTAACATTCTTTTTCTTACTTTTTTTATTCACTTTTCTTAGAAATCTTATTTAACTTCTAGATAATTACTGATCTTAACACTCTTTTTCTTACTTTTCTTATTCACTTTTCTTAGAAATCTTATTTAACTTCTAGATAATTACTGATCTTAACACTCTTTTTCTTACTTTTCTTATTCACTTTTCTTAGAAATCTTATTTAACTTCTAGATAATTACTGATCTTCACACTCTTTTTCTTAATTTTCTTATTCACTTTTCTTAGATATCTTATTTATCTTCTAGATAATTACTGATCTTCACACTCTTTTTCTTACTTTTCTTATTCACTTTTCTTAGAAATCTTATTTATCTTCTAGATAATTACTGATCTTCACACTCTTTTTCTTAATTTTCTTATTCACTTTTCTTAGAAATCTTATTTTACTTCTAGATAATTACTGATCTTAACATTCTTTTTCTTACTTTTTTTATTCACTTTTCTTAGAAATCTTATTTAACTTCTAGATAATTACTGATCTTAACACTCTTTTTCTTACTTTTCTTATTCACTTTTCTTAGAAATCTTATTAAACTTCTAGATAAGTACTGATCTTCACACTCCTTTTATTAATTTTCTTATTTACTTTTCTTAGAAATCTTATTTAACTTCTAGATAATTACTTATCTTCACACTCTTTTTCTTAATTTTCTTATTCACTTTTCTTAGAAATCTTATTTAACTTCTAGATAATTACTGATCTTAACATTCTTTTTCTTACTTTTCTTATTCACTTTTCTTAGAAATCTTATTTAACTTCTAGATAATTACTGATCTTAACACTCCTTTTATTAATTTTCTTATTCACTTTTCTTAGAAATCTTATTTATCTTCTAGATACTTTCAATTACTGATCTTAACACTCTTTTTCTTACTTTTCTTATTCACTTTTCTTAGAAATCTTATTTAACTTCTAGATAATTACTGATCTTCACACTCTTTTTCTTACTTTTCTTATTCACTTTTCTTAGAAATCTTATTTAACTTCTAGATAATTACTGATCTTAACACTCTTTTTCTTAATTTTCTTATTGACTTTTCTTAGAAATCTTATTTAACTTCTAGATAATTACTGATCTTAACACTTTTTTTCTTACTTTTCTTATTCACTTTTCTTAGAAATCTTATTAAACTTCTAGATAATTAGCGATCTTAACACTCTTTTTCTTACTTTTCTTATTCACTTTTCTTAGAAATCTTATTTATCTTCTAGATACTTTCAATTACTGATCTTCACACTCTTTTTCTTACTTTTATTATTCACTTTTCTTAGAAATCTTATTTAACTTCTAGATAATTAGCGATCTTAACACTCTTTTTCTTACTTTTCTTATTCACTTTTCTTAGAAATCTTATTTAACTTCTAGATAATTACTGATCTTAACACTCTTTTTCTTACTTTTCTTATTCACTTTTCTTAGAAATCTTATTTAACTTCTAGATAATTACTGATCTTCACACTCTTTTTCTTACTTTTCTTATTCACTTTTCTTAGAAATCTTATTTTACTTCTAGATAATTACTGATCTTAACACTTTTTTTCTTACTTTTCTTATTCACTTTTCTTAGAAATCTTATTTTACTTCTAGATAATTACTGATCTTAACACTCTTTTTCTTACTTTTCTTATTCACTTTTCTTAGAAATCTTATTTAACTTCTAGATAATTACTGATCTTCACACTCTTTTTCTTACTTTTATTATTCACTTTTCTTAGAAATCTTATTTAACTTCTAGATAATTACTGATCTTAACACTCTTTTTCTTACTTTTCTTATTCACTTTTCTTAGAAATCTTATTTAACTTCTAGATAATTACTGATCTTCACACTCTTTTTCTTACTTTTCTTATTCACTTTTCTTAGAAATCTTATTTAACTTCTAGATAATTACTGATCTTAACACTCTTTTTCTTAATTTTCTTATTGACTTTTCTTAGAAATCTTATTTAACTTCTAGATAATTAAGGATCTTCACACTCCTTTTTTTACTTTTCTTATTCACTTTTATTAGAAATCTTATTTTACTTCTAGATAATTACTGATCTTAACACTCTTTTTCTTACTTTTCTTATTCACTTTTCTTAGAAATCTTATTTTACTTTTAGATAATTACTGATCTTCACACTCCTTTTTCTTACTTTTCTTATTCACTTTTCTTAGAAATCTTATTTAACTTCTAGATAATTAGCGATCTTAACACTCTTTTTCTTACTTTTCTGATTCACTTTTCTTAGAAATCTTATTTAACTTCTAGATAATTACTGATCTTCACACTCCTTTTTATTACTTTTCTTATTCACTTTTCTTAGATATCTTATTTAACTTCTAGATAATTACTGATCTTAACACTCTTTTTCTTACTTTTCTTATTCACTTTTCTTAGAAATCTTATTTAACTTCTAGATACTTTCAATTACTGATCTTCACACTCTTTTTCTTACTTTTCTTATTCACTTTTCTTAGAAATCTTATTTAACTTCTAGATAATTACTGATCTTCACACTCTTTTTCTTACTTTTCTTATTCACTTTTCTTAGAAATCTTATTTAACTTCTAGATACTTTCAATTACTGATCTTCACACTCTTTTTCTTACTTTTATTATTCACTTTTCTTAGAAATCTTATTTAACTTCTAGATAATTACTGATCTTCACATCTTTTTCTTACTTTTCTTATTCACTTTTCTTAGAAATCTTATTTAACTTCTAGATACTTTCAATTACTGATCTTCACACTCTTTTTCTTACTTTTCTTATTCACTTTTCTTAGATATTTTATTTAACTTCTAGATAATTACTGATCTTCACACTCTTTTTCTTACTTTTCTTATTCACTTTTCTTAGAAATCTTATTTATCTTCTAGATACTTTCAATTACTGATCTTCACTCTCTTTTTCTTACTTTTCTTATTCACTTTTCTTAGAAATCTTATTTAACTTCTAGATAATGACTGATCTTAACACTCTTTTTCTTACTTTTCTTATTCACTTTTCTTAGAAATCTTATTTAACTTCTAGATAATTACTGATCTTCACACTCTTTTTCTTACTTTTCTTATTCACTTTTCTTAGAAATCTTATTTAACTTCTAGATACTTTCAATTACTGATCTTAACACTCTTTTTCTTAATTTTCTTATTCACTTTTCTTAGAAATCTTATTTAACTTCTAGATAATTACTGATCTTCACACTCTTTTTCTTACTTTTCTTATTCACTTTTCTTAGAAATCTTATTTATCTTCTAGATACTTTCAATTACTGATCTTCACTCTCTTTTTCTTACTTTTCTTATTCACTTTTCTTAGAAATCTTATTTAACTTCTAGATAATTACTGATCTTCACACTCTTTTTCTTACTTTTCTTATTCACTTTTCTTAGAAATCTTATTTTACTTCTAGATAATTACTGATCTTCACACTCCTTTTCTTACTTTTCTTATTCACTTTTCTTAGAAATCTTATTTAACTTCTAGATAATTACTGATCTTCACACTCCTTTTATTAATTTTCTTATTCACTTTTCTTAGAAATCTTATTTATCTTCTAGATACTTTCAATTACTGATCTTAACACTCTTTTTCTTACTTTTCTTATTCACTTTTCTTAGAAATCTTATTTAACTTCTAGATAATTACTGATCTTCACACTCTTTTTCTTACTTTTCTTATTCACTTTTCTTAGAAATCTTATTTAACTTCTAGATAATTACTGATCTTAACACTCTTTTTCTTACTTTTCTTATTCACTTTTCTTAGAAATCTTATTAAACTTCTAGATAATTACTTATCTTCACACTCTTTTTTATTAATTTTCTTATTTACTTTTCTTAGAAATCTTATTTAACTTCTAGATACTTTCAATTACTGATCTTCACACTCTTTTTCTTACTTTTCTTTTTCACTTTTCTTAGAAATCTTATTTAACTTCTAGATACTTTCAATTACTGATCTTAACACTCTTTTTCTTACTTTTTTTATTCACTTTTCTTAGAAATCTTATTTAACTTCTAGATAATTACTGATCTTAACACTCTTTTTCTTACTTTTCTTATTCACTTTTCTTAGAAATCTTATTTTACTTCTAGATAATTACTGATCTTAACACTCTTTTTCTTACTTTTCTTATTCACTTTTCTTAGAAATTTTATTTAACTTCTAGATACTTTCAATTACTGATCTTCACACTCTTTTTCTTAATTTTCTTATTCACTTTTCTTAGATATCTTATTTAACTTCTAGATAATTACTGATCTTCACACTCTTTTTCTTACTTTTCTTATTCACTTTTCTTAGAAATCTTATTTATCTTCTAGATACTTTCAATTACTGATCTTCACTCTCTTTTTCTTACTTTTCTTATTCACTTTTCTTAGAAATCTTATTTAACTTCTAGATAATTACTGATCTTCACACTCTTTTTCTTACTTTTCTTATTCACTTTTCTTAGAAATCTTATTTTACTTCTAGATAATTACTGATCTTAACATTCTTTTTATTAATTTTCTTATTCACTTTTCTTAGAAATCTTATTTATCTTCTAGATACTTTCAATTACTGATCTTCACACTCTTTTTCTTACTTTTCTTATTCACTTTTCTTAGAAATCTTATTTAACTTCTAGATAATTACTGATCTTCACACTCCTTTTATTAATTTTCTTATTCACTTTTCTTAGAAATCTTATTTATCTTCTAGATAATTACTTATCTTCACACTCTTTTTCTTACTTTTCTTATTCACTTTTCTTAGAAATCTTATTTAACTTCTAGATAATTACTGATCTTCACTCTCTTTTTCTTACTTTTCTTATTCACTTTTCTTAGAAATCTTATTTAACTTCTAGATAATTACTGATCTTAACACTCTTTTTCTTACTTTTCTTATTCACTTTTCTTAGAAATCTTATTTTACTTTTAGATAATTACTGATCTTCACACTCCTTTTTCTTACTTTTCTTATTCACTTTTCTTAGAAATCTTATTTAACTTCTAGATAATTAAGGATCTTCACACTCCTTTTTCTTACTTTTCTTATTCACTTTTATTAGAAATCTTATTTTACTTCTAGATAATTACTGATCTTAACACTCTTTTTCTTACTTTTCTTATTCACTTTTCTTAGAAATCTTATTTTACTTCTAGATAATTACTGATCTTCACACTCTTTTTCTTACTTTTCTGATTCACTTTTCTTAGAAATCTTATTTAACTTCTAGATAATTACTGATCTTCACACTCCTTTTTATTACTTTTCTTATTCACTTTTCTTAGATATCTTATTTAACTTCTAGATAATTACTGATCTTAACACTCTTTTTCTTACTTTTCTTATTCACTTTTCTTAGAAATCTTATTTTACTTCTAGATACTTTCAATTACTGATCTTCACACTCTTTTTCTTAATTTTCTTATTCACTTTTCTTAGATATCTTATTTATCTTCTAGATAATTACTGATCTTCACACTCTTTTTCTTACTTTTCTTATTCACTTTTCTTAGAAATCTTATTTATCTTCTAGATACTTTCAATTACTGATCTTCACTCTCTTTTTCTTACTTTTCTTATTCACTTTTCTTAGAAATCTTATTTAACTTCTAGATAATGACTGATCTTAACACTCTTTTTCTTACTTTTCTTATTCACTTTTCTTAGAAATCTTATTTAACTTCTAGATAATTACTGATCTTAACACTCTTTTTCTTACTTTTCTTATTCACTTTTCTTAGAAATCTTATTTAACTTCTAGATACTTTCAATTACTGATCTTAACACTCTTTTTCTTAATTTTCTTATTCACTTTTCTTAGATATCTTATTTAACTTCTAGATAATTACTGATCTTAACACTCTTTTTCTTACTTTTCTTATTCACTTTTCTTAGAAATCTTATTTAACTTCTAGATACTTTCAATTACTGATCTTAACACTCTTTTTCTTACTTTTCTTATTCACTTTTCTTAGAAATCTTATTTATCTTCTAGATACTTTCAATTACTGATCTTAACACTCTTTTTCTTACTTTTCTTATTCACTTTTCTTAGAAATCTTATTTATCTTCTAGATACTTTCAATTACTGATCTTCACTCTCTTTTTCTTACTTTTCTTATTCACTTTTCTTAGAAATCTTATTTTACTTCTAGATAATTACTGATCTTAACACTCTTTTTCTTACTTTTCTTATTCACTTTTCTTAGAAATCTTATTTTACTTCTAGATAATTACTGATCTTAACATTCTTTTTCTTACTTTTCTTATTCACTTTTCTTAGAAATCTTATTTAACTTCTAGATAATTACTGATCTTCACACTCTTTTTCTTACTTTTCTTATTCACTTTTCTTAGAAATCTTATTTATCTTCTAGATACTTTCAATTACTGATCTTCACTCTCTTTTTCTTACTTTTCTTATTCACTTTTCTTAGAAATCTTATTTAACTTCTAGATAATTACTGATCTTAACACTCTTTTTCTTACTTTTCTTATTCACTTTTCTTAGAAATCTTATTTTACTTCTAGATAATTACTGATCTTCACACTCTTTTTCTTACTTTTCTTATTCACTTTTCTTAGAAATCTTATTAAACTTCTAGATAATTACTTATCTTCACACTCTTTTTTATTAATTTTCTTATTTACTTTTCTTAGAAATCTTATTTAACTTCTAGATACTTTCAATTACTGATCTTCACACTCTTTTTCTTACTTTTCTTTTTCACTTTTCTTAGAAATCTTATTTAACTTCTAGATACTTTCAATTACTGATCTTAACACTCTTTTTCTTAATTTTCTTATTCACTTTTCTTAGAAATCTTATTTAACTTCTAGATAATTACTGATCTTCACACTCTTTTTCTTACTTTTCTTATTCACTTTTCTTAGAAATCTTATTTTACTTCTAGATAATTACTGATCTTAACACTCTTTTTCTTACTTTTCTTATTCACTTTTCTTAGAAATTTTATTTAACTTCTAGATACTTTCAATTACTGATCTTCACACTCTTTTTCTTAATTTTCTTATTCACTTTTCTTAGATATCTTATTTATCTTCTAGATAATTACTGATCTTCACACTCTTTTTCTTACTTTTCTTATTCACTTTTCTTAGAAATCTTATTTATCTTCTAGATACTTTCAATTACTGATCTTCACTCTCTTTTTCTTACTTTTCTTATTCACTTTTCTTAGAAATCTTATTTAACTTCTAGATAATTACTGATCTTCACTCTCTTTTTCTTACTTTTCTTATTCACTTTTCTTAGAAATCTTATTTTACTTCTAGATAATTACTGATCTTAACATTCTTTTTATTAATTTTCTTATTCACTTTTCTTAGAAATCTTATTTATCTTCTAGATACTTTCAATTACTGATCTTAACACTCTTTTTCTTACTTTTCTTATTCACTTTTCTTAGAAATCTTATTTAACTTCTAGATAATTACTGATCTTCACACTCCTTTTATTAATTTTCTTATTCACTTTTCTTAGAAATCTTATTTATCTTCTAGATAATTACTGATCTTAACACTCTTTTTCTTACTTTTCTTATTCACTTTTCTTAGAAATCTTATTTTACTTCTAGATACTTTCAATTACTGATCTTCACACTCTTTTTCTTAATTTTCTTATTCACTTTTCTTAGATATCTTATTTATCTTCTAGATAATTACTGATCTTCACACTCTTTTTCTTACTTTTCTTATTCACTTTTCTTAGAAATCTTATTTTACTTCTAGATACTTTCAATTACTGATCTTCACACTCTTTTTCTTAATTTTCTTATTCACTTTTCTTAGATATCTTATTTATCTTCTAGATAATTACTGATCTTCACACTCTTTTTCTTACTTTTCTTATTCACTTTTCTTAGAAATCTTATTTTACTTCTAGATAATTACTGATCTTAACATTCTTTTTCTTACTTTTCTTATTCACTTTTCTTAGAAATCTTATTTAACTTCTAGATAATTACTTATCTTCACACTCTTTTTCTTACTTTTTTTATTCACTTTTCTTAGAAATCTTATTTAACTTCTAGATAATTACTGATCTTAACACTCCTTTTATTAATTTTCTTATTCACTTTTCTTAGAAATCTTATTTATCTTCTAGATACTTTCAATTACTGATCTTAACACTCTTTTTCTTAATTTTCTTATTCACTTTTCTTAGATATCTTATTTAACTTCTAGATAATTACTGATCTTAACACTCTTTTTCTTACTTTTCTTATTCACTTTTCTTAGAAATCTTATTTAACTTCTAGATACTTTCAATTACTGATCTTAACACTCTTTTTCTTACTTTTCTTATTCACTTTTCTTAGAAATCTTATTTAACTTCTAGATAATTACTGATCTTCACTCTCTTTTTCTTACTTTTCTTATTCACTTTTCTTAGAAATCTTATTTATCTTCTAGATACTTTCAATTACTGATCTTCACTCTCTTTTTCTTACTTTTCTTATTCACTTTTCTTAGAAATCTTATTTTACTTCTAGATAATTACTGATCTTAACATTCTTTTTATTAATTTTCTTATTCACTTTTCTTAGAAATCTTATTTATCTTCTAGATACTTTCAATTACTGATCTTAACACTCTTTTTCTTACTTTTCTTATTCACTTTTCTTAGAAATCTTATTTAACTTCTAGATAATTACTGATCTTCACACTCCTTTTATTAATTTTCTTATTCACTTTTCTTAGAAATCTTATTTATCTTCTAGATAATTACTGATCTTAACACTCTTTTTCTTACTTTTCTTATTCACTTTTCTTAGAAATCTTATTTTACTTCTAGATACTTTCAATTACTGATCTTCACACTCTTTTTCTTAATTTTCTTATTCACTTTTCTTAGATATCTTATTTATCTTCTAGATAATTACTGATCTTCACACTCTTTTTCTTACTTTTCTTATTCACTTTTCTTAGAAATCTTATTTTACTTCTAGATACTTTCAATTACTGATCTTCACACTCTTTTTCTTAATTTTCTTATTCACTTTTCTTAGATATCTTATTTATCTTCTAGATAATTACTGATCTTCACACTCTTTTTCTTACTTTTCTTATTCACTTTTCTTAGAAATCTTATTTTACTTCTAGATAATTACTGATCTTAACATTCTTTTTCTTACTTTTCTTATTCACTTTTCTTAGAAATCTTATTTAACTTCTAGATACTTTCAATTACTTATCTTCACACTCTTTTTCTTACTTTTTTTATTCACTTTTCTTAGAAATCTTATTTAACTTCTAGATAATTACTGATCTTAACACTCCTTTTATTAATTTTCTTATTCACTTTTCTTAGAAATCTTATTTATCTTCTAGATACTTTCAATTACTGATCTTAACACTCTTTTTCTTAATTTTCTTATTCACTTTTCTTAGATATCTTATTTAACTTCTAGATAATTACTGATCTTAACACTCTTTTTCTTACTTTTCTTATTCACTTTTCTTAGAAATCTTATTTAACTTCTAGATACTTTCAATTACTGATCTTAACACTCTTTTTCTTACTTTTCTTATTCACTTTTCTTAGAAATCTTATTTAACTTCTAGATAATTACTGATCTTCACACTCTTTTTCTTACTTTTCTTATTCACTTTTCTTAGAAATCTTATTTATCTTCTAGATACTTTCAATTACTGATCTTCACTCTCTTTTTCTTACTTTTCTTATTCACTTTTCTTAGAAATCTTATTTTACTTCTAGATAATTACTGATCTTAACACTCTTTTTCTTACTTTTCTTATTCACTTTTCTTAGAAATCTTATTTTACTTCTAGATAATTACTGATCTTAACATTCTTTTTCTTACTTTTCTTATTCACTTTTCTTAGAAATCTTATTTAACTTCTAGATAATTACTGATCTTCACACTCTTTTTCTTACTTTTCTTATTCACTTTTCTTAGAAATCTTATTTATCTTCTAGATAATTTCAATTACTGATCTTCACTCTCTTTTTCTTACTTTTCTTATTCACTTTTCTTAGAAATCTTATTTTACTTCTAGATACTTTCAATTACTGATCTTCACACTCTTTTTCTTAATTTTCTTATTCACTTTTCTTAGATATCTTATTTATCTTCTAGATAATTACTGATCTTCACACTCTTTTTCTTACTTTTCTTATTCACTTTTCTTAGAAATCTTATTTATCTTCTAGATACTTTCAATTACTGATCTTCACTCTCTTTTTCTTACTTTTCTTATTCACTTTTCTTAGAAATCTTATTTAACTTCTAGATAATGACTGATCTTAACACTCTTTTTCTTACTTTTCTTATTCACTTTTCTTAGAAATCTTATTTAACTTCTAGATAATTACTGATCTTAACACTCTTTTTCTTACTTTTCTTATTCACTTTTCTTAGAAATCTTATTTAACTTCTAGATACTTTCAATTACTGATCTTAACACTCTTTTTCTTAATTTTCTTATTCACTTTTCTTAGATATCTTATTTAACTTCTAGATAATTACTGATCTTCACACTCTTTTTCTTACTTTTCTTATTCACTTTTCTTAGATATTTTATTTAACTTCTAGATAATTACTGATCTTCACACTCTTTTTCTTACTTTTCTTATTCACTTTTCTTAGAAATCTTATTTATCTTCTAGATACTTTCAATTACTGATCTTCACTCTCTTTTTCTTACTTTTCTTATTCACTTTTCTTAGAAATCTTATTTAACTTCTAGATAATGACTGATCTTAACACTCTTTTTCTTACTTTTCTTATTCACTTTTCTTAGAAATCTTATTTTACTTCTAGATAATTACTGATCTTAACACTCTTTTTCTTACTTTTCTTATTCACTTTTCTTAGAAATCTTATTTTACTTCTAGATAATTACTGATCTTAACATTCTTTTTCTTACTTTTCTTATTCACTTTTCTTAGAAATCTTATTTAACTTCTAGATAATTACTGATCTTCACACTCCTTTTATTAATTTTCTTATTCACTTTTCTTAGAAATCTTATTTATCTTCTAGATACTTTCAATTACTGATCTTAACACTCTTTTTCTTACTTTTCTTATTCACTTTTCTTAGAAATCTTATTTAACTTCTAGATAATTACTGATCTTCACACTCTTTTTCTTACTTTTCTTATTCACTTTTCTTAGAAATCTTATTTAACTTCTAGATACTTTCAATTACTGATCTTCACTCTCTTTTTCTTACTTTTCTTATTCACTTTTCTTAGAAATCTTATTTTACTTCTAGATAATTACTGATCTTAACACTCTTTTTCTTACTTTTCTTATTCACTTTTCTTAGAAATCTTATTTATCTTCTAGATACTTTCAATTACTGATCTTCACTCTCTTTTTCTTACTTTTCTTATTCACTTTTCTTAGAAATCTTATTTTACTTCTAGATAATTACTGATCTTAACACTCTTTTTCTTACTTTTCTTATTCACTTTTCTTAGAAATCTTATTTTACTTCTAGATAATTACTGATCTTAACATTCTTTTTCTTACTTTTCTTATTCACTTTTCTTAGAAATCTTATTTAACTTCTAGATAATTACTGATCTTCACACTCCTTTTATTAATTTTCTTATTCACTTTTCTTAGAAATCTTATTTATCTTCTAGATACTTTCAATTACTGATCTTAACACTCTTTTTCTTACTTTTCTTATTCACTTTTCTTAGAAATCTTATTTAACTTCTAGATAATTACTGATCTTAACACTCTTTTTCTTACTTTTCTTATTCACTTTTCTTAGAAATCTTATTTTACTTCTAGATAATTACTGATCTTCACACTCTTTTTCTTACTTTTCTTATTCACTTTTCTTAGAAATCTTATTAAACTTCTAGATAATTACTTATCTTCACACTCTTTTTTATTAATTTTCTTATTTACTTTTCTTAGAAATCTTATTTAACTTCTAGATACTTTCAATTACTGATCTTCACACTCTTTTTCTTACTTTTCTTTTTCACTTTTCTTAGAAATCTTATTTAACTTCTAGATACTTTCAATTACTGATCTTAACACTCTTTTTCTTACTTTTTTTATTCACTTTTCTTAGAAATCTTATTTAACTTCTAGATAATTACTGATCTTAACACTCTTTTTCTTACTTTTCTTATTCACTTTTCTTAGAAATCTTATTTTACTTCTAGATAATTACTGATCTTAACACTCTTTTTCTTACTTTTCTTATTCACTTTTCTTAGAAATTTTATTTAACTTCTAGATACTTTCAATTACTGATCTTCACACTCTTTTTCTTAATTTTCTTATTCACTTTTCTTAGAAATCTTATTTAACTTCTAGATAATTACTTATCTTCACACTCTTTTTCTTACTTTTTTTATTCACTTTTCTTAGAAATCTTATTTATCTTCTAGATACTTTCAATTACTGATCTTCACTCTCTTTTTCTTACTTTTCTTATTCACTTTTCTTAGAAATCTTATTTAACTTCTAGATAATTACTGATCTTCACTCTCTTTTTCTTACTTTTCTTATTCACTTTTCTTAGAAATCTTATTTTACTTCTAGATAATTACTGATCTTAACATTCTTTTTATTAATTTTCTTATTCACTTTTCTTAGAAATCTTATTTATCTTCTAGATACTTTCAATTACTGATCTTAACACTCTTTTTCTTACTTTTCTTATTCACTTTTCTTAGAAATCTTATTTAACTTCTAGATAATTACTGATCTTAACACTCTTTTTCTTACTTTTCTTATTCACTTTTCTTAGAAATCTTATTTAACTTCTAGATACTTTCAATTACTGATCTTCACACTCTTTTTCTTACTTTTCTTATTCACTTTTCTTAGAAATCTTATTTAACTTCTAGATAATTACTGATCTTAACACTCTTTTTCTTAATTTTCTTATTCACTTTTCTTAGATATCTTATTTAACTTCTAGATAATTACTGATCTTCACACTCAATTTATTAATTTTCTCATTCACTTTTCTTAGAAATCTTATTTATCTTCTAGATACTTTCAATTACTGATCTTAACACTCTTTTTCTTACTTTTCTTATTCACTTTTCTTAGAAATCTTATTTAACTTCTAGATAATTACTGATCTTAACACTCTTTTTCTTACTTTTCTTATTCACTTTTCTTAGAAATCTTATTTAACTTCTAGATAATTACTTATCTTCACACTCTTTTTCTTACTTTTCTTATTCACTTTTCTTAGAAATCTTATTTAACTTCTAGATACTTTCAATTACTGATCTTAACACTCTTTTTCTTACTTTTCTTATTCACTTTTCTTAGAAATCTTATTTAACTTCTAGATAATTACTGATCTTCACACACTTTTTCTTAATTTTCTTATTCACTTTTCTTAGATATTTTATTTAACTTCTAGATAATTACTGATCTTTACACTCTTTTTCTTACTTTTCTTATTCACTTTTCTTAGAAATCTTATTTATCTTCTAGATACTTTCAATTACTGATCTTCACTCTCTTTTTCTTACTTTTCTTATTCACTTTTCTTAGAAATCTTATTTAACTTCTAGATAATTACTGATCTTAACACTCTTTTTCTTGCTTTTCTTATTCACTTTTCTTAGAAATCTTATTTATCTTCTAGATAATTACTGATCTTAACACTCTTTTTCTTACTTTTCTTATTCACTTTTCTTAGAAATCTTATTTAACTTCTAGATAATTACTGATCTTCACACTCTTTTTCTTACTTTTATTATTCACTTTTCTTAGAAATCTTATTTATCTTCTAGATACTTTCAATTACTGATCTTAATACTCTTTTTCTTACTTTTCTTATTCACTTTTCTTAGATATCTTATTTATCTTCTAGATAATTACTGATCTTAACACTCTTTTTCTTACTTTTCTTATTCACTTTTCTTAGAAATCTTATTTTACTTCTAGATAATTACTGATCTTCACACTCTTTTTCTTACTTTTCTTATTCACTTTTCTTAGAAATCTTATTAAACTTCTAGATAATTACTTATCTTCACACTCTTTTTTATTAATTTTCTTATTTACTTTTCTTAGAAATCTTATTTAACTTCTAGATACTTTCAATTACTGATCTTAACACTCTTTTTCTTACTTTTCTTTTTCACTTTTCTTAGAAATCTTATTTAACTTCTAGATACTTTCAATTACTGATCTTAACACTCTTTTTCTTACTTTTTTTATTCACTTTTCTTAGAAATCTTATTTAACTTCTATATAATTACTGATCTTAACACTCTTTTTCTTACTTTTCTTATTCACTTTTCTTAGAAATCTTATTTTACTTCTAGATAATTACTGATCTTAACACTCTTTTTCTTACTTTTCTTATTTACTTTTCTTAGAAATCTTATTTAACTTCTAGATACTTTCAATTACTGATCTTAACACTCTTTTTCTTACTTTTCTTATTCACTTTTCTTAGAAATCTTATTTATCTTCTAGATAATTACTGATCTTAACACTCTTTTTCTTACTTTTCTTATTCACTTTTCTTAGAAATCTTATTTAACTTCTAGATAATTACTGATCTTCACACTCTTTTTCTTACTTTTATTATTCACTTTTCTTAGAAATCTTATTTATCTTCTAGATACTTTCAATTACTGATCTTAATACTCTTTTTCTTACTTTTCTTATTCACTTTTCTTAGAAATCTTATTTTACTTCTAGATAATTACTGATCTTAACATTCTTTTTCTTACTTTTTTTATTCACTTTTCTTAGAAATCTTATTGAACTTCTAGATAATTACTGATCTTAACACTCTTTTTCTTACTTTTCTTATTCACTTTTCTTAGAAATCTTATTTTACTTCTAGATAATTACTGATCTTAACACTCTTTTTCTTACTTTTCTTATTCACTTTTCTTAGAAATCTTATTTAACTTCTAGATACTTTCAATTACTGATCTTCACACTCTTTTTCTTAATTTTCTTATTCACTTTTCTTAGATATCTTATTTATCTTCTAGATAATTACTGATCTTCACACTCTTTTTCTTACTTTTCTTATTCACTTTTCTTAGAAATCTTATTTATCTTCTAGATACTTTCAATTACTGATCTTCACTCTCTTTTTCTTACTTTTCTTATTCACTTTTCTTAGAAATCTTATTTAACTTCTAGATAATTACTGATCTTCACACTCTTTTTCTTACTTTTCTTATTCACTTTTCTTAGAAATCTTATTTTACTTCTAGATAATTACTGATCTTCACACTCCTTTTATTAATTTTCTTATTCACTTTTCTTAGAAATCTTATTTATCTTCTAGATACTTTCAATTACTGATCTTAACACTCTTTTTCTTACTTTTCTTATTCACTTTTCTTAGAAATCTTATTTAACTTCTAGATAATTACTGATCTTAACACTCTTTTTCTTACTTTTCTTATTCACTTTTCTTAGAAATCTTATTTAACTTCTAGATACTTTCAATTACTGATCTTCACACTCCTTTTTCTTACTTTTCTTATTCACTTTTCTTAGAAATCTTATTTAACTTCTAGATAATTACTGATCTTCACACTCTTTTTCTTACTTTTCTTATTCACTTTTATTAGAAATCTTATTTAACTTCTAGATAATTACTGATCTTAACACTCTTTTTCTTACTTTTCTTATTCACTTTTCTTAGAAATCTTATTTAACTTCTAGATAATTACTTATCTTCACACTCTTTTTCTTACTTTTCTTATTCACTTTTCTTAGAAATCTTATTTAACTTCTAGATACTTTCAATTACTGATCTTAACACTCTTTTTCTTACTTTTCTTATTCACTTTTCTTAGAAATCTTATTTAACTTCTAGATACTTTCAATTACTGATCTTCACACTCTTTTTCTTAATTTTCTTATTCACTTTTCTTAGATATTTTATTTAACTTCTAGATAATTACTGATCTTCACACTCTTTTTCTTACTTTTCTTATTCACTTTTCTTAGAAATCTTATTTTACTTCTAGATAATTACTGATCTTAACACTCTTTTTCTTACTTTTCTTATTCACTTTTCTTAGAAATCTTATTTAACTTCTAGATACTTTCAATTACTGATCTTAACACTCTTTTTCTTACTTTTCTTATTCACTTTTCTTAGAAATCTTATTTTACTTCTAGATAATTACTGATCTTAACATTCTTTTTCTTACTTTTTTTATTCACTTTTCTTAGAAATCTTATTTTACTTCTAGATAATTACTGATCTTAACACTCTTTTTCTTACTTTTCTTATTTACTTTTCTTAGAAATCTTATTTAACTTCTAGATACTTTCAATTACTGATCTTAACACTCTTTTTCTTACTTTTCTTATTCACTTTTCTTAGAAATCTTATTTATCTTCTAGATAATTACTGATCTTAACACTCTTTTTCTTACTTTTCTTATTCACTTTTCTTAGAAATCTTATTTAACTTCTAGATAATTACTGATCTTCACACTCTTTTTCTTACTTTTATTATTCACTTTTCTTAGAAATCTTATTTATCTTCTAGATACTTTCAATTACTGATCTTAATACTCTTTTTCTTACTTTTCTTATTCACTTTTCTTAGAAATCTTATTTTACTTCTAGATAATTACTGATCTTAACATTCTTTTTCTTACTTTTTTTATTCACTTTTCTTAGAAATCTTATTTAACTTCTAGATAATTACTGATCTTAACACTCTTTTTCTTACTTTTCTTATTCACTTTTCTTAGAAATCTTATTTTACTTCTAGATAATTACTGATCTTAACACTCTTTTTCTTACTTTTCTTATTCACTTTTCTTAGAAATCTTATTTAACTTCTAGATACTTTCAATTACTGATCTTCACACTCTTTTTCTTAATTTTCTTATTCACTTTTCTTAGAAATCTTATTTATCTTCTAGATAATTACTGATCTTAACATTCTTTTTATTAATTTTCTTATTCACTTTTCTTAGAAATCTTATTTAACTTCTAGATAATTACTGATCTTCACACTCCTTTTATTAATTTTCTTATTCACTTTTCTTAGAAATCTTATTTATCTTCTAGATACTTTCAATTACTGATCTTAACACTCTTTTTCTTACTTTTCTTATTCACTTTTCTTAGAAATCTTATTTTACTTCTAGATAATTACTGATCTTAACACTCTTTTTCTTACTTTTCTTATTCACTTTTCTTAGAAATCTTATTTAACTTCTAGATACTTTCAATTACTGATCTTAACACTCTTTTTCTTACTTTTCTTATTCACTTTTCTTAGAAATCTTATTTAACTTCTAGATAATTACTGATCTTCACACTCTTTTTCTTACTTTTATTATTCACTTTTCTTAGAAATCTTATTTATCTTCTAGATACTTTCAATTACTGATCTTAATACTCTTTTTCTTACTTTTCTTATTCACTTTTCTTAGAAATCTTATTTAACTTCTAGATAATTACTGATCTTCACACTCTTTTTCTTACTTTTCTTATTCACTTTTCTTAAAAATCTTAGTTAACTTCTAGATAATTACTGATCTTAACACTCTTTTTCTTACTTTTCTTATTCACTTTTCTTAGAAATCTTATTAAACTTCTAGATAATTACTTATCTTCACACTCTTTTTTATTAATTTTCTTATTTACTTTTCTTAGAAATCTTATTTAACTTCTAGATACTTTCAATTACTGATCTTAACACTCTTTTTCTTACTTTTCTTTTTCACTTTTCTTAGAAATCTTATTTAACTTCTAGATACTTTCAATTACTGATCTTAACACTCTTTTTCTTACTTTTTTTATTCACTTTTCTTAGAAATCTTATTTAACTTCTATATAATTACTGATCTTAACACTCTTTTTCTTACTTTTATTATTCACTTTTCTTAGAAATCTTATTTTACTTCTAGATAATTACTGATCTTAACACTCTTTTTCTTACTTTTCTTATTCACTTTTCTTAGAAATCTTATTTAACTTCTAGATACTTTCAATTACTGATCTTCACACTCTTTTTCTTACTTTTCTTATTCACTTTTCTTAGAAATCTTATTTTACTTCTAGATAATTACTGATCTTAACACTCTTTTTCTTACTTTTCTTATTCACTTTTCTTAGAAATCTTATTTAACTTCTAGATAATTACTGATCTTCACTCTCTTTTTCTTACTTTTCTTATTCACTTTTCTTAGAAATCTTATTTAACTTCTAGATAATTACTGATCTTCACACTCTTTTTCTTACTTTTCTTATTCACTTTTCTTAGAAATCTTATTTTACTTCTAGATAATTACTGATCTTAACATTCTTTTTATTAATTTTCTTATTCACTTTTCTTAGAAATCTTATTTAACTTCTAGATAATTACTGATCTTCACACTCCTTTTATTAATTTTCTTATTCACTTTTCTTAGAAATCTTATTTAACTTCTAGATAATTACTGATCTTAACACTCTTTTTCTTACTTTTCTTATTCACTTTTCTTAGAAATCTTATTTAACTTCTAGATAATTACTGATCTTAACACTCTTTTTCTTACTTTTCTTATTCACTTTTCTTAGAAATCTTATTTAACTTCTAGATACTTTCAATTACTGATCTTCACACTCCTTTTTCTTACTTTTCTTATTCACTTTTCTTAGAAATCTTATTTAACTTCTAGATAATTACTGATCTTAACACTCTTTTTCTTACTTTTCTTATTCACTTTTATTAGAAATCTTATTTTACTTCTAGATAATTACTGATCTTAACATTCTTTTTCTTACTTTTCTTATTCACTTTTCTTAGAAATCTTATTTAACTTCTAGATAATTACTGATCTTAACACTCCTTTAATTAATTTTCTTATTCACTTTTCTTAGAAATCTTATTTAACTTCTAGATACTTTCAATTACTGATCTTAACACTCTTTTTCTTACTTTTCTTATTCACTTTTCTTAGAAATCTTATTTAACTTCTAGATACTTTCAATTACTGATCTTCACACTCTTTTTCTTACTTTTCTTATTCACTTTTCTTAGATATTTTATTTAACTTCTAGATAATTACTGATCTTCACACTCTTTTTCTTACTTTTCTTATTCACTTTTCTTAGAAATCTTATTTTACTTCTAGATAATTACTGATCTTAACACTCTTTTTCTTACTTTTCTTATTCACTTTTCTTAGAAATCTTATTTATCTTCTAGATACTTTCAATTACTGATCTTCACACTCCTTTTATTAATTTTCTCATTCACTTTTCTTAGAAATCTTATTTAACTTCTAGATAATTACTGATCTTCACACTCTTTTTCTTACTTTTCTTATTCACTTTTATAAGAAATCTTATTTAACTTCTAGATAATTACTGATCTTAACACTCTTTTTCTTACTTTTCTTATTCACTTTTCTTAGAAATCTTATTTAACTTCTAGATAATTACTTATCTTCACACTCTTTTTCTTACTTTTCTTATTCACTTTTCTTAGAAATCTTATTTAACTTCTAGATAATTACTGATCTTAACACTCTTTTTCTTACTTTTCTTATTCACTTTTCTTAGAAATCTTATTAAACTTCTAGATAATTACTTATCTTCACACTCTTTTTTATTAATTTTCTTATTTACTTTTCTTAGAAATCTTATTTAACTTCTAGATAATTACTGATCTTCACACTCTTTTTCTTACTTTTCTTATTCACTTTTCTTAGAAATCTTATTTAACTTCTAGATAATTACTGATCTTCACACTCTTTTTCTTACTTTTCTTATTCACTTTTCTTAGAAATCTTATTTAACTTCTAGATAATGACTGATCTTAACACTCTTTTTCTTACTTTTCTTATTCACTTTTCTTAGAAATCTTATTTAACTTCTAGATAATTACTGATCTTCACACTCTTTTTCTTACTTTTATTATTCACTTTTCTTAGAAATCTTATTTAACTTCTAGATACTTTCAATTACTGATCTTCACACTCTTTTTCTTAATTTTCTTATTCACTTTTCTTAGATATCTTATTTATCTTCTAGATAATTACTGATCTTCACACTCTTTTTCTTACTTTTCTTATTCACTTTTCTTAGAAATCTTATTTTACTTCTAGATACTTTCAATTACTGATCTTCACTCTCTTTTTCTTACTTTTCTTATTCACTTTTCTTAGAAATCTTATTTAACTTCTAGATAATTACTGATCTTAACACTCTTTTTCTTACTTTTCTTATTCACTTTTCTTAGAAATCTTATTTAACTTCTAGATAATTACTGATCTTAACACTCTTTTTCTTACTTTTCTTATTGACTTTTCTTAGAAATCTTATTTAACTTCTAGATAATTACTGATCTTCACACTCCTTTTATTAATTTTCTTATTCACTTTTCTTAGAAATCTTATTTATCTTCTAGATACTTTCAATTACTGATCTTAACACTCTTTTTCTTACTTTTCTTATTCACTTTTCTTAGAAATCTTATTTTACTTCTAGATAATTACTGATCTTAACACTCTTTTTCTTACTTTTCTTATTCACTTTTCTTAGAAATCTTATTTTACTTCTAGATAATTACTGATCTTCACACTCTTTTTCTTACTTTTCTTATTCACTTTTCTTAGAAATCTTATTTATCTTCTAGATACTTTCAATTACTGATCTTCACACTCTTTTTCTTACTTTTCTTATTCACTTTTCTTAGAAATCTTATTTAACTTCTAGATAATTACTGATCTTCACACTCTTTTTCTTACTTTTCTTATTCACTTTTCTTAGAAATCTTATTTTACTTCTAGATAATTACTGATCTTAACACTCTTTTTCTTACTTTTCTTATTCACTTTTCTTAGAAATCTTATTTTACTTCTAGATACTTTCAATTACTGATCTTCACACTCTTTTTCTTAATTTTCTTATTCACTTTTCTTAGATATCTTATTTATCTTCTAGATAATTACTGATCTTCACACTCTTTTTCTTACTTTTCTTATTCACTTTTCTTAGAAATCTTATTTATCTTCTAGATACTTTCAATTACTGATCTTCACACTCTTTTTCTTACTTTTCTTATTCACTTTTCTTAGAAATCTTATTTAACTTCTAGATAATGACTGATCTTAACACTCTTTTTCTTACTTTTCTTATTCACTTTTCTTAGAAATCTTATTTAACTTCTAGATAATTACTGATCTTCACACTCTTTTTCTTACTTTTCTTATTCACTTTTCTTAGAAATCTTATTTAACTTCTAGATAATTACTGATCTTCACACTCCTTTTATTAATTTTCTTATTCACTTTTCTTAGAAATCTTATTTAACTTCTAGCTAATTACTGATCTTCACACTCTTTTTCTTACTTTTCTTATTCACTTTTCTTAGAAATCTTATTTAACTTCTAGATAATTACTGATCTTCACACTCTTTTTCTTACTTTTCTTATTCACTTTTCTTAGAAATCTTATTTAACTTCTAGATAATTACTGATCTTCACACTCTTTTTCTTACTTTTCTTATTCACTTTTCTTAGAAATCTTATTTAACTTCTAGATAATTACTGATCTTCACACTCTTTTTCTTACTTTTCTTATTCACTTTTCTTAGAAATCTTATTTAACTTCTAGATAATTACTGATCTTCACACTCTTTTTCTTACTTTTCTTATTCACTTTTCTTAGAAATCTTATTTAACTTCTAGATAATTACTGATCTTCACACTCTTTTTCTTACTTTTCTTATTCACTTTTCTTAGAAATCTTATTTAACTTCTAGATAATTACTGATCTTCACACTCCTTTTATTAATTTTCTTATTTACTTTTCTTAGAAATCTTATTTAACTTCTAGATACTTTCAATTACTGATCTTCACACTCCTTTTTCTTACTTTTCTTATTCACTTTTCTTAGAAATCTTATTTAACTTCTAGATACTTTCAATTACTGATCTTAACACTCTTTTTCTTACTTTTCTTATTCACTTTTCTTAGAAATCTTATTTAACTTCTAGATACTTTCAATTACTGATCTTAACACTCTTTTTCTTACTTTTCTTATTCACTTTTCTTAGAAATCTTATTTAACTTCTAGATAATTACTGATCTTAACACTCTTTTTCTTACTTTTCTTATTCACTTTTCTTAGAAATCTTATTTAACTTCTAGATACTTTCAATTACTGATCTTCACACTCCTTTTCTTACTTTTCTTATTCACTTTTCTTAGAAATCTTATTTTACTTCTAGATACTTTCAATTACTGATCTTAACATTCTTTTTCTTACTTTTTTTATTCACTTTTCTTAGAAATCTTATTTATCTTCTAGATACTTTCAATTACTGATCTTAACACTCTTTTTCTTACTTTTCTTATTCACTTTTCTTAGAAATCTTATTTTACTTCTAGATAATTACTGATCTTAACATTCTTTTTCTTACTTTTCTTATTCACTTTTCTTAGAAATCTTATTTAACTTCTAGATAATTACTGATCTTCACACTCCTTTTATTAATTTTATTATTCACTTTTCTTAGAAATCTTATTTAACTTCTAGATACTTTCAATTACTGATCTTAACACTCTTTTTCTTACTTTTCTTATTCACTTTTCTTAGAAATCTTATTTAACTTCTAGATAATTACTGATCTTAACACTCTTTTTCTTACTTTTCTTATTCACTTTTCTTAGAAATCTTATTTAACTTCTAGATAATTACTGATCTTAACACTCTTTTTCTTACTTTTCTTATTCACTTTTCTTAGAAATCTTATTTAACTTCTAGATACTTTCAATTACTGATCTTAACACTCTTTTTCTTACTTTTCTTATTCACTTTTCTTAGAAATCTTATTTAACTTCTAGATAATTACTGATCTTAACACTCTTTTTCTTACTTTTCTTATTCACTTTTCTTAGAAATCTTATTTAACTTCTAGATACTTTCAATTACTGATCTTCACACTCTTTTTCTTAATTTTCTTATTCACTTTTCTTAGATATCTTATTTATCTTCTAGATAATTACTGATCTTCACACTCTTTTTCTTACTTTTCTTATTCACTTTTCTTAGAAATCTTATTTATCTTCTAGATACTTTCAATTACTGATCTTCACTCTCTTTTTCTTACTTTTCTTATTCACTTTTCTTAGAAATCTTATTTAACTTCTAGATAATTACTGATCTTAACACTCTTTTTCTTACTTTTCTTATTCACTTTTCTTAGAAATCTTATTTAACTTCTAGATAATTACTGATCTTAACACTCTTTTTCTTACTTTTCTTATTGACTTTTCTTAGAAATCTTATTTAACTTCTAGATAATTACTGATCTTCACACTCCTTTTATTAATTTTCTTATTCACTTTTCTTAGAAATCTTATTTATCTTCTAGATACTTTCAATTACTGATCTTAACACTCTTTTTCTTACTTTTCTTATTCACTTTTCTTAGAAATCTTATTTTACTTCTAGATAATTACTGATCTTAACACTCTTTTTCTTACTTTTCTTATTCACTTTTCTTAGAAATCTTATTTTACTTCTAGATAATTACTGATCTTAACACTCTTTTTCTTACTTTTCTTATTCACTTTTCTTAGAAATCTTATTTAACTTCTAGATAATTACTGATCTTCACACTCTTTTTCTTACTTTTCTTATTCACTTTTCTTAGAAATCTTATTTAACTTCTAGATAATTACTGATCTTCACACTCTTTTTCTTACTTTTCTTATTCACTTTTCTTAGAAATCTTATTTAACTTCTAGATAATTACTGATCTTAACACTCTTTTTCTTACTTTTCTTATTCACTTTTCTTAGAAATCTTATTTAACTTCTAGATACTTTCAATTACTGATCTTAACACTCTTTTTCTTAATTTTCTTATTCACTTTTCTTAGAAATCTTATTTAACTTCTAGATAATTACTGATCTTAACACTCTTTTTCTTACTTTTCTTATTCACTTTTCTTAGAAATCTTATTTATCTTCTAGATACTTTCAATTACTGATCTTCACACTCTTTTTCTTACTTTTCTTATTCACTTTTCTTAGAAATCTTATTTAACTTCTAGATAATGACTGATCTTAACACTCTTTTTCTTACTTTTCTTATTCACTTTTCTTAGAAATCTTATTTAACTTCTAGATAATTACTGATCTTCACACTCTTTTTCTTACTTTTCTTATTCACTTTTCTTAGAAATCTTATTTTACTTCTAGATAATTACTGATCTTCACACTCCTTTTATTACTTTTCTTATTCACTTTTCTTAGAAATCTTATTTAACTTCTAGCTAATTACTGATCTTCACACTCTTTTTCTTACTTTTCTTATTCACTTTTCTTAGAAATCTTATTTTACTTCTAGATAATTACTGATCTTAACACTCTTTTTCTTACTTTTCTTATTCACTTTTCTTAGAAATCTTATTTAACTTCTAGATAATTACTGATCTTCACACTCTTTTTCTTACTTTTCTTATTCACTTTTCTTAGAAATCTTATTTAACTTCTAGATAATTACTGATCTTCACACTCTTTTTCTTACTTTTCTTATTCACTTTTCTTAGAAATCTTATTTAACTTCTAGATAATTACTGATCTTCACACTCCTTTTATTAATTTTCTTATTTACTTTTCTTAGAAATCTTATTTAACTTCTAGATACTTTCAATTACTGATCTTGACACTCCTTTTTCTTACTTTTCTTATTCACTTTTCTTAGAAATCTTATTTAACTTCTAGATACTTTCAATTACTGATCTTAACACTCTTTTTCTTACTTTTCTTATTCACTTTTCTTAGAAATCTTATTTAACTTCTAGATACTTTCAATTACTGATCTTAACACTCTTTTTCTTACTTTTCTTATTCACTTTTCTTAGAAATCTTATTTAACTTCTAGATAATTACTGATCTTAACACTCTTTTTCTTACTTTTCTTATTCACTTTTCTTAGAAATCTTATTTAACTTCTAGATACTTTCAATTACTGATCTTCACACTCCTTTTCTTACTTTTCTTATTCACTTTTCTTAGAAATCTTATTTAACTTCTAGATAATTACTGATCTTAACATTCTTTTTCTTACTTTTTTTATTCACTTTTCTTAGAAATCTTATTTATCTTCTAGATACTTTCAATTACTGATCTTAACACTCTTTTTCTTACTTTTCTTATTCACTTTTCTTAGAAATCTTATTTTACTTCTAGATAATTACTGATCTTAACATTCTTTTTCTTACTTTTCTTATTCACTTTTCTTAGAAATCTTATTTAACTTCTAGATAATTACTGATCTTAACACTCTTTT
The DNA here is from genome assembly GCA_946699065.1 of Loxodes magnus. NCBI lineage: Eukaryota > Ciliophora > Karyorelictea > Loxodida > Loxodidae > Loxodes > Loxodes magnus. The sequence goes on from CAMPDV010002714.1 coordinate 44,186, forward strand.
TCTTACTTTTCTTATTCACTTTTCTTAGAAATCTTATTTAACTTCTAGATAATTACTTATCTTCACACTCTTTTTCTTACTTTTCTTATTCACTTTTCTTAGAAATCTTATTTAACTTCTAGATAATTACTGATCTTAACACTCTTTTTCTTACTTTTCTTATTCACTTTTCTTAGAAATCTTATTAAACTTCTAGATAATTACTTATCTTCACACTCTTTTTCTTACTTTTCTTATTCACTTTTCTTAGAAATCTTATTTAACTTCTAGATAATTACTGATCTTCACACTCTTTTTCTTACTTTTCTTATTCACTTTTCTTAGAAATCTTATTTAACTTCTAGATAATTACTGATCTTAACACTCTTTTTCTTACTTTTCTTATTCACTTTTCTTAGAAATCTTATTTAACTTCTAGATACTTTCAATTACTGATCTTCACACTCTTTTTCTTAATTTTCTTATTCACTTTTCTTAGATATCTTATTTATCTTCTAGATAATTACTGATCTTAACACTCTTTTTCTTACTTTTCTTATTCACTTTTCTTAGAAATCTTATTTATCTTCTAGATACTTTCAATTACTGATCTTCACACTCTTTTTCTTACTTTTCTTATTCACTTTTCTTAGAAATCTTATTTAACTTCTAGATAATTACTGATCTTAACACTCTTTTTCTTACTTTTCTTATTCACTTTTCTTAGAAATCTTATTTAACTTCTAGATAATTACTGATCTTAACACTCTTTTTCTTACTTTTCTTATTGACTTTTCTTAGAAATCTTATTTAACTTCTAGATAATTACTGATCTTCACACTCTTTTTCTTAATTTTCTTATTCACTTTTCTTAGATATCTTATTTATCTTCTAGATACTTTCAATTACTGATCTTAACACTCTTTTTCTTACTTTTCTTATTCACTTTTCTTAGAAATCTTATTTTACTTCTAGATAATTACTGATCTTAACACTCTTTTTCTTACTTTTCTTATTCACTTTTCTTAGAAATCTTATTTTACTTCTAGATAATTACTGATCTTAACACTCTTTTTCTTACTTTTCTTATTCACTTTTCTTAGAAATCTTATTTAACTTCTAGATAATTACTGATCTTCACACTCTTTTTCTTACTTTTCTTATTCACTTTTCTTAGAAATCTTATTTAACTTCTAGATAATTACTGATCTTCACACTCTTTTTCTTACTTTTCTTATTCACTTTTCTTAGAAATCTTATTTAACTTCTAGATAATTACTGATCTTAACACTCTTTTTCTTACTTTTCTTATTCACTTTTCTTAGAAATCTTATTTTACTTCTAGATACTTTCAATTACTGATCTTCACACTCTTTTTCTTAATTTTCTTATTCACTTTTCTTAGATATCTTATTTATCTTCTAGATAATTACTGATCTTCACACTCTTTTTCTTACTTTTCTTATTCACTTTTCTTAGAAATCTTATTTATCTTCTAGATACTTTCAATTACTGATCTTCACACTCTTTTTCTTAATTTTCTTATTCACTTTTCTTAGAAATCTTATTTAACTTCTAGATAATGACTGATCTTAACACTCTTTTTCTTACTTTTCTTATTCACTTTTCTTAGAAATCTTATTTAACTTCTAGATAATTACTGATCTTAACACTCTTTTTCTTACTTTTCTTATTCACTTTTCTTAGAAATCTTATTTTACTTCTAGATAATTACTGATCTTCACACTCCTTTTATTAATTTTCTTATTCACTTTTCTTAGAAATCTTATTTATCTTCTAGATACTTTCAATTACTGATCTTAACACTCTTTTTCTTACTTTTCTTATTCACTTTTCTTAGAAATCTTATTTTACTTCTAGATAATTACTGATCTTAACACTCTTTTTCTTACTTTTCTTATTCACTTTTCTTAGAAATCTTATTTAACTTCTAGATAATTACTGATCTTCACACTCTTTTTCTTACTTTTCTTATTCACTTTTCTTAGAAATCTTATTTAACTTCTAGATAATTACTGATCTTCACACTCTTTTTCTTACTTTTCTTATTCACTTTTCTTAGAAATCTTATTTAACTTCTAGATAATTACTGATCTTCACACTCCTTTTATTAATTTTCTTATTTACTTTTCTTAGAAATCTTATTTAACTTCTAGATACTTTCAATTACTGATCTTCACACTCCTTTTTCTTACTTTTCTTATTCACTTTTCTTAGAAATCTTATTTAACTTCTAGATACTTTCAATTACTGATCTTAACACTCTTTTTCTTACTTTTCTTATTCACTTTTCTTAGAAATCTTATTTAACTTCTAGATAATGACTGATCTTAACACTCTTTTTCTTACTTTTCTTATTCACTTTTCTTAGAAATCTTATTTAACTTCTAGATAATTACTGATCTTAACACTCTTTTTCTTACTTTTCTTATTCACTTTTCTTAGAAATCTTATTTATCTTCTAGATACTTTCAATTACTGATCTTCACACTCCTTTTATTAATTTTCTTATTCACTTTTCTTAGAAATCTTATTTATCTTCTAGATACTTTCAATTACTGATCTTAACACTCTTTTTCTTACTTTTCTTATTCACTTTTCTTAGAAATCTTATTTTACTTCTAGATAATTACTGATCTTAACATTCTTTTTCTTACTTTTCTTATTCACTTTTCTTAGAAATCTTATTTAACTTCTAGATAATTACTGATCTTCACACTCTTTTTCTTACTTTTCTTATTCACTTTTCTTAGAAATCTTATTTAACTTCTAGATAATTACTGATCTTAACACTCTTTTTCTTACTTTTCTTATTCACTTTTCTTAGAAATCTTATTTAACTTCTAGATAATTACTGATCTTAACACTCTTTTTCTTACTTTTCTTATTCACTTTTCTTAGAAATCTTATTTAACTTCTAGATACTTTCAATTCTTTATCTTCACACTCTTTTTCTTACTTTTCTTATTCACTTTTCTTAGAAATCTTATTTAACTTCTAGATAATTACTGATCTTCACACTCTTTTTCTTACTTTTCTTATTCACTTTTCTTAGAAATCTTATTTTACTTCTAGATAATTACTGATCTTAACATTCTTTTTCTTACTTTTCTTATTCACTTTTCTTAGAAATCTTATTTAACTTCTAGATAATTACTGATCTTCACACTCCTTTTATTAATTTTCTTATTCACTTTTCTTAGAAATCTTATTTAACTTCTAGATACTTTCAATTACTGATCTTAACACTCTTTTTCTTACTTTTCTTATTCACTTTTCTTAGAAATCTTATTTAACTTCTAGATAATTACTGATCTTAACACTCTTTTTCTTACTTTTCTTATTCACTTTTCTTAGAAATCTTATTTAACTTCTAGATACTTTCAATTACTGATCTTCACACTCCTTTTCTTACTTTTCTTATTCACTTTTCTTAGAAATCTTATTTTACTTCTAGATAATTACTGATCTTAACACTCTTTTTCTTACTTTTCTTATTCACTTTTCTTAGAAATCTTATTTTACTTCTAGATAATTACTGATCTTAACACTCTTTTTCTTACTTTTCTTATTCACTTTTCTTAGAAATCTTATTTAACTTCTAGATAATTACTGATCTTAACATTCTTTTTCTTACTTTTCTTATTCACTTTTCTTAGAAATCTTATTTAACTTCTAGATAATTACTGATCTTCACACTCCTTTTATTAATTTTCTTATTCACTTTTCTTAGAAATCTTATTAAACTTCTAGATAATTACTGATCTTAACACTCTTTTTCTTACTTTTCTTATTCACTTTTCTTAGAAATCTTATTTAACTTCTAGATACTTTCAATTACTGATCTTCACACTCCTTTTCTTACTTTTCTTATTCACTTTTCTTAGAAATCTTATTTAACTTCTAGATAATTACTGATCTTAACACTCTTTTTCTTACTTTTCTTATTCACTTTTCTTAGAAATCTTATTTATCTTCTAGATAATTACTGATCTTAACACTATTTTTCTTACTTTTCTTATTCACTTTTCTTAGAAATCTTATTTTACTTCTAGATAATTACTGATCTTAACATTCTTTTTCTTACTTTTTTTATTCACTTTTCTTAGAAATCTTATTTAACTTCTAGATAATTACTTATCTTCACACTCTTTTTCTTACTTTTCTTATTCACTTTTCTTAGAAATCTTATTTAACTTCTAGATAATTACTGATCTTCACACTCTTTTTCTTACTTTTCTTATTCACTTTTCTTAGAAATCTTATTTAACTTCTAGATAATTACTGATCTTCACACTCTTTTTCTTACTTTTCTTATTCACTTTTCTTAGAAATCTTATTTAACTTCTAGATAATTACTGATCTTCACACTCTTTTTCTTACTTTTCTTATTCACTTTTCTTAGAAATCTTATTTAACTTCTAGATAATTACTGATCTTCACACTCTTTTTCTTACTTTTCTTATTCACTTTTCTTAGAAATCTTATTTAACTTCTAGATACTTTCAATTACTGATCTTCACACTCTTTTTCTTAATTTTCTTATTCACTTTTCTTAGATATCTTATTTATCTTCTAGATAATTACTGATCTTCACACTCTTTTTCTTACTTTTCTTATTCACTTTTCTTAGAAATCTTATTTAACTTCTAGATAATTACTGATCTTCACACTCCTTTTATTAATTTTCTTATTCACTTTTCTTAGAAATCTTATTTAACTTCTAGATACTTTCAATTACTGATCTTAACACTCTTTTTCTTACTTTTCTTATTCACTTTTCTTAGAAATCTTATTTAACTTCTAGATACTTTCAATTACTGATCTTAACACTCTTTTTCTTACTTTTCTTATTCACTTTTCTTAGAAATCTTATTTAACTTCTAGATAATTACTGATCTTCACACTCTTTTTCTTACTTTTCTTATTCACTTTTCTTAGAAATCTTATTTAACTTCTAGATAATTACTGATCTTCACACTCTTTTTCTTACTTTTCTTATTCACTTTTCTTAGAAATCTTATTTAACTTCTAGATAATTACTGATCTTCACACTCTTTTTCTTACTTTTCTTATTCACTTTTCTTAGAAATCTTATTTAACTTCTAGATAATTACTGATCTTCACACTCTTTTTCTTACTTTTCTTATTCACTTTTCTTAGAAATCTTATTTAACTTCTAGATACTTTCAATTACTGATCTTCACACTCTTTTTCTTAATTTTCTTATTCACTTTTCTTAGATATCTTATTTATCTTCTAGATAATTACTGATCTTCACACTCTTTTTCTTACTTTTCTTATTCACTTTTCTTAGAAATCTTATTTATCTTCTAGATACTTTCAATTACTGATCTTCACTCTCTTTTTCTTACTTTTCTTATTCACTTTTCTTAGAAATCTTATTTAACTTCTAGATAATTACTGATCTTAACACTCTTTTTCTTACTTTTCTTATTCACTTTTCTTAGAAATCTTATTTAACTTCTAGATAATTACTGATCTTAACACTCCTTTTATTAATTTTCTTATTCACTTTTCTTAGAAATCTTATTTATCTTCTAGATACTTTCAATTACTGATCTTCACTCTCTTTTTCTTACTTTTCTTATTCACTTTTCTTAGAAATCTTATTTAACTTCTAGATAATTACTGATCTTAACACTCTTTTTCTTACTTTTCTTATTCACTTTTCTTAGAAATCTTATTTAACTTCTAGATAATTACTGATCTTCACACTCCTTTTATTAATTTTCTTATTCACTTTTCTTAGAAATCTTATTTATCTTCTAGATACTTTCAATTACTGATCTTAACACTCTTTTTCTTACTTTTCTTATTCACTTTTCTTAGAAATCTTATTTTACTTCTAGATAATTACTGATCTTAACACTCTTTTTCTTACTTTTCTTATTCACTTTTCTTAGAAATCTTATTTAACTTCTAGATAATTACTGATCTTAACATTCTTTTTCTTACTTTTCTTATTCACTTTTCTTAGAAATCTTATTTAACTTCTAGATAATTACTGATCTTAACACTCTTTTTCTTACTTTTCTTATTCACTTTTCTTAGAAATCTTATTTAACTTCTAGATAATTACTGATCTTCACACTCTTTTTCTTACTTTTCTTATTCACTTTTCTTAGAAAGTTTTTTTAACTTCTAGATAATTACTGATCTTAACACTCTTTTTCTTACTTTTCTTATTCACTTTTCTTAGAAATCTTATTTAACTTCTAGATACTTTCAATTACTGATCTTCACACTCTTTTTCTTAATTTTCTTATTCACTTTTCTTAGATATCTTATTTATCTTCTAGATAATTACTGATCTTCACACTCTTTTTCTTACTTTTCTTATTCACTTTTCTTAGAAATCTTATTTATCTTCTAGATACTTTCAATTACTGATCTTCACACTCCTTTTATTAATTTTCTTATTCACTTTTCTTAGAAATCTTATTTAACTTCTAGATAATGACTGATCTTAACACTCTTTTTCTTACTTTTCTTATTCACTTTTCTTAGAAATCTTATTTAACTTCTAGATAATTACTGATCTTAACACTCTTTTTCTTACTTTTCTTATTCACTTTTCTTAGAAATCTTATTTTACTTCTAGATAATTACTGATCTTCACACTCCTTTTATTAATTTTCTTATTCACTTTTCTTAGAAATCTTATTTATCTTCTAGATACTTTCAATTACTGATCTTAACACTCTTTTTCTTACTTTTCTTATTCACTTTTCTTAGAAATCTTATTTTACTTCTAGATAATTACTGATCTTAACACTCTTTTTCTTACTTTTCTTATTCACTTTTCTTAGAAATCTTATTTAACTTCTAGATAATTACTGATCTTAACATTCTTTTTCTTACTTTTCTTATTCACTTTTCTTAGAAATCTTATTTTACTTCTAGATACTTTCAATTACTGATCTTCACACTCTTTTTCTTACTTTTCTTATTCACTTTTCTTAGAAATCTTATTTAACTTCTAGATAATTACTGATCTTCACACTCTTTTTCTTACTTTTCTTATTCACTTTTCTTAGAAATCTTATTTAACTTCTAGATAATTACTGATCTTCACACTCTTTTTCTTACTTTTCTTATTCACTTTTCTTAGAAATCTTATTTAACTTCTAGATAATTACTGATCTTCACACTCTTTTTCTTACTTTTCTTATTCACTTTTCTTAGAAATCTTATTTAACTTCTAGATAATTACTGATCTTCACACTCTTTTTCTTACTTTTCTTATTCACTTTTCTTAGAAATCTTATTTAACTTCTAGATAATTACTGATCTTCACACTCTTTTTCTTACTTTTCTTATTCACTTTTCTTAGAAATCTTATTTAACTTCTAGATACTTTCAATTACTGATCTTCACACTCTTTTTCTTAATTTTCTTATTCACTTTTCTTAGATATCTTATTTATCTTCTAGATAATTACTGATCTTCACACTCTTTTTCTTACTTTTCTTATTCACTTTTCTTAGAAATCTTATTTAACTTCTAGATAATTACTGATCTTCACACTCCTTTTATTAATTTTCTTATTCACTTTTCTTAGAAATCTTATTTAACTTCTAGATACTTTCAATTACTGATCTTAACACTCTTTTTCTTACTTTTCTTATTCACTTTTCTTAGAAATCTTATTTAACTTCTAGATACTTTCAATTACTGATCTTAACACTCTTTTTCTTACTTTTCTTATTCACTTTTCTTAGAAATCTTATTTAACTTCTAGATAATTACTGATCTTCACACTCTTTTTCTTACTTTTCTTATTCACTTTTCTTAGAAATCTTATTTAACTTCTAGATAATTACTGATCTTCACACTCTTTTTCTTACTTTTCTTATTCACTTTTCTTAGAAATCTTATTTAACTTCTAGATAATTACTGATCTTCACACTCTTTTTCTTACTTTTCTTATTCACTTTTCTTAGAAATCTTATTTAACTTCTAGATAATTACTGATCTTCACACTCTTTTTCTTACTTTTCTTATTCACTTTTCTTAGAAATCTTATTTAACTTCTAGATACTTTCAATTACTGATCTTCACACTCTTTTTCTTAATTTTCTTATTCACTTTTCTTAGATATCTTATTTATCTTCTAGATAATTACTGATCTTCACACTCTTTTTCTTACTTTTCTTATTCACTTTTCTTAGAAATCTTATTTATCTTCTAGATACTTTCAATTACTGATCTTCACTCTCTTTTTCTTACTTTTCTTATTCACTTTTCTTAGAAATCTTATTTAACTTCTAGATAATTACTGATCTTAACACTCTTTTTCTTACTTTTCTTATTCACTTTTCTTAGAAATCTTATTTAACTTCTAGATAATTACTGATCTTAACACTCCTTTTCTTAATTTTCTTATTCACTTTTCTTAGAAATCTTATTTATCTTCTAGATACTTTCAATTACTGATCTTCACTCTCTTTTTCTTACTTTTCTTATTCACTTTTCTTAGAAATCTTATTTAACTTCTAGATAATTACTGATCTTAACACTCTTTTTCTTACTTTTCTTATTCACTTTTCTTAGAAATCTTATTTAACTTCTAGATAATTACTGATCTTCACACTCCTTTTATTAATTTTCTTATTCACTTTTCTTAGAAATCTTATTTATCTTCTAGATACTTTCAATTACTGATCTTAACACTCTTTTTCTTACTTTTCTTATTCACTTTTCTTAGAAATCTTATTTTACTTCTAGATAATTACTGATCTTAACACTCTTTTTCTTACTTTTCTTATTCACTTTTCTTAGAAATCTTATTTAACTTCTAGATAATTACTGATCTTAACATTCTTTTTCTTACTTTTCTTATTCACTTTTCTTAGAAATCTTATTTAACTTCTAGATAATTACTGATCTTAACACTCTTTTTCTTACTTTTCTTATTCACTTTTCTTAGAAATCTTATTTAACTTCTAGATAATTACTGATCTTCACACTCTTTTTCTTACTTTTCTTATTCACTTTTCTTAGAAAGTTTTTTTAACTTCTAGATAATTACTGATCTTAACACTCTTTTTCTTACTTTTCTTATTCACTTTTCTTAGAAATCTTATTTAACTTCTAGATACTTTCAATTACTGATCTTCACACTCTTTTTCTTAATTTTCTTATTCACTTTTCTTAGATATCTTATTTATCTTCTAGATAATTACTGATCTTCACACTCTTTTTCTTACTTTTCTTATTCACTTTTCTTAGAAATCTTATTTATCTTCTAGATACTTTCAATTACTGATCTTCACACTCCTTTTATTAATTTTCTTATTCACTTTTCTTAGAAATCTTATTTAACTTCTAGATAATGACTGATCTTAACACTCTTTTTCTTACTTTTCTTATTCACTTTTCTTAGAAATCTTATTTAACTTCTAGATAATTACTGATCTTAACACTCTTTTTCTTACTTTTCTTATTCACTTTTCTTAGAAATCTTATTTTACTTCTAGATAATTACTGATCTTCACACTCCTTTTATTAATTTTCTTATTCACTTTTCTTAGAAATCTTATTTATCTTCTAGATACTTTCAATTACTGATCTTAACACTCTTTTTCTTACTTTTCTTATTCACTTTTCTTAGAAATCTTATTTAACTTCTAGATAATTACTGATCTTAACACTCTTTTTCTTACTTTTCTTATTCACTTTTCTTAGAAATCTTATTTAACTTCTAGATAATTACTGATCTTAACATTCTTTTTCTTACTTTTTTTATTCACTTTTCTTAGAAATCTTATTTAACTTCTAGATAATTACTTATCTTCACACTCTTTTTCTTACTTTTCTTATTCACTTTTCTTAGAAATCTTATTAAACTTCTAGATAATTACTGATCTTCACACTCCTTTTTCTTACTTTTCTTATTCACTTTTCTTAGAAATCTTATTTAACTTCTAGATACTTTCAATTACTGATCTTCACACTCCTTTTTCTTACTTTTCTTATTCACTTTTCTTAGAAATCTTATTTAACTTCTAGATACTTTCAATTACTGATCTTAACACTCTTTTTCTTACTTTTCTTATTCACTTTTCTTAGAAATCTTATTTAACTTCTAGATACTTTCAATTACTGATCTTAACACTCTTTTTCTTACTTTTCTTATTCACTTTTCTTAGAAATCTTATTTAACTTCTAGATAATTACTGATCTTAACACTCTTTTTCTTACTTTTCTTATTCACTTTTCTTAGAAATCTTATTTAACTTCTAGATACTTTCAATTACTGATCTTCACACTCCTTTTCTTACTTTTCTTATTCACTTTTCTTAGAAATCTTATTTTACTTCTAGATAATTACTGATCTTAACATTCTTTTTCTTACTTTTTTTATTCACTTTTCTTAGAAATCTTATTTATCTTCTAGATACTTTCAATTACTGATCTTAACACTCTTTTTCTTACTTTTCTTATTCACTTTTCTTAGAAATCTTATTTTACTTCTAGATAATTACTGATCTTAACATTCTTTTTCTTACTTTTCTTATTCACTTTTCTTAGAAATCTTATTTAACTTCTAGATAATTACTGATCTTCACACTCCTTTTATTAATTTTCTTATTCACTTTTCTTAGAAATCTTATTTAACTTCTAGATACTTTCAATTACTGATCTTAACACTCTTTTTCTTACTTTTCTTATTCACTTTTCTTAGAAATCTTATTTAACTTCTAGATAATTACTGATCTTAACACTCTTTTTCTTACTTTTCTTATTCACTTTTCTTAGAAATCTTATTTAACTTCTAGATACTTTCAATTACTGATCTTCACACTCCTTTTCTTACTTTTCTTATTCACTTTTCTTAGAAATCTTATTTAACTTCTAGATAATTACTGATCTTAACACTCTTTTTCTTACTTTTCTTATTCACTTTTCTTAGAAATCTTATTTTACTTCTAGATAATTACTGATCTTAACACTCTTTTTCTTACTTTTCTTATTCACTTTTCTTAGAAATCTTATTTAACTTCTAGATAATTACTGAT